>JAPMLY010002612.1:37500-45756 GCA_026401115.1 Tetraselmis chui
CAGTGGCCTACACGCACGGTGTGTGCAACTTATGCCAAGGGCCATATTCACCGAGTTTGGTGCGACGAGTGCCGCTATTTCCATAGGTTTGGACGGTTGGCGCAACCCACAATCTTCTAGCGCCAACGCATCATGCACTGATTTCGCGTTTTATAAAGGGCGCCCACAAATGGTCGTCTTGTCGCGCGGATGGGTATAAAGCGCACAATAGGCGTTTGATTGAGCTATTCCCACTGTAGTTAGCATGTATGCACATGCAACCGGCGTTATTCTCGCCCTTGCATGCACTTTGCGATCGAAAATGCAAAACCCGGACTTATGTGGAGGGATGTAGTAGTCAGGTTCCTGCGTCAACACCCGAGGACTTAACTGCCTTTTTTGGGGGCGGGGTCCCCCTCCCTTCACGGCGCCCTGGATTTTACTGGGAATGGGAAAATTTTCCAGCTATGGCGTCGGGCCCTCCCTCACATTGCCTTCTTTGTTGCACATGTATCGCACTCCCGAAATGCTTTGCTTCGCAGGTTGGGGCTTGCCCGCCCAACTCGCATTACTCGAATGAGCCGACGCCCAAACGGGTAGGGCGGACCTTTCGTGGTCAGTGCCGGTATTTCATGGCAGTGTTTTAGACGGTAATCCAACAGTGTTGGAAATTCCGTCACTGGCCTTCAATAAGTCTTGCATAATGCTTCGGCAATTTGCTTGATGATTGTAACGGAGCGTTGCCTACTACCCAGGGCTTTCCGTAACTGGATTGCTGCCAAAACGGCCCTCGTAGAGACGCTGCAAGGGTTTCACTGCCAGTCCTGTCCCGGGGGCGAAAAAATTTGTTTTTGGAAGGGGCGGCACGGCCGACTGCATCGCGCGCGCTCCCCTTTAGCAAGCGGCCTTTAAAAATTATTTAACTAATTATTCAACGCCTGCCGACAGCTGAACCAGCTGGAGAAGCGTTGCCCAGCTGCGGGAGCGACGGAGAAGAATAATATAATTACATGAGGTAGCTGCAAAAGGCGATCATGAAATCACCAAAAAAGGACATTAGGAAAAGTCAACTAATAATATTAAGCGAGATGTAAAATATCATGAGAGGAATAGTGTCAAGCGACAATAATGGGTCAGGGTGTGGTAAGCTTTCCGTAATGATCTAAACTAGTTTATGGGGTTTCCTCCCTTGACCTAACCGCTTTTTAGCTACAAGTGTTGCTCAGTGGTACGGGAACAAGGCATCTGTTGTTGCGCCCTTTTTGGGTGGAGCACGAGTAGACATAAAAGCAGCCAGAACAGCTGAGCCTGCCATCTTCCAGTTTTCGCTGCGTTCCACGCAGCGATGTAAAAACTGTCTCGTAACCAGTTGCGAGCAAGGTCACCCCAAGTTGTTCAAGACCGCACCCGGCTCGCCACCCGAGTGTGATATTCTCGTCCGTACGTCCGTGCGTTACCATGCCAGATGGAGAAGAACCCGTCGCTGAGCCGACGCTGGAGTCGCTGCAAGCAGATGTGCGGGCGCTGGCTATAGTTGTAGCTCAATTGACGGCTCGTGAGCGCGTTGTTGATGGAGAAGGGGCATATGGCTCCGGCTTCGGGCACCGCACCGCGGGACAGCCGACACGCAGCGGGGGAGCCGCAGAGCGCCTCGACTTGCTAGAGCCAGCCCAGAGCGGCCGTGTCGGAGCAAAATCCGTGAGTGCCGAGGATGACTACCTCGCGGTACCAGAACTACTGCAGAGAGTAGAGTTTGGTTACGAGGCCGTTCGACCGGTCAGCCGAGTGCCTGGACTCTTTCCCTTGAGCACCGACCTAACGAACGAGTACCTCAAGCAGGATGACCGGCGTCTGCCGGCCCAGGAGGAGTATTTGTGGATGTCGTGTTTCGGGGCCCACATGGCCGCGCTTTTCGTGGCTCTCGACGAGCTGCTGCCCTACGTCCCTGCCACCAACCAGGACTTCACCCCCTACCTCGCGAGAGCTCGGAACCACGCCGAGGCCATCGACAAGGCGTTTCGGTTTCGTTTGGCCTTCCTGCGGAGGCTAAATGAGATCAAGCGTGTGCACGGTGACCAAGGTGTTCTGGACGTGCTGCGAGCCCAACATTTTCAGCCTGCTTCGGAGCATCTGGGTTCCGCGATTTTTGGGGACCTCATGAGGGACTACGAGCGCCGTGCCTTCGAGGCGACCGTTGCCAGCAGCGCGAAGGCGACCGCTACTGCTCGAGTGGCGGCTGCAGCTGCAGGTCGCGGGCGTGGGCGAGGACGAGGCGGTGGACGCGGGCGTGGTCGCGAAGGTGAGCACGAGTGACGGTGTGGGGCGCCTTTCGTCGGAGCTGCTGGAGCTTTGCGAGGCCACCTTTCGGTGACCGCCGCAAGACGCACCCTTGCAGCTCAACGGCGAGATGAGCGCCCTGTGTCAGGACATGACCCCCCCACCTTACAAACTTCCTTTAGACCTTCCTCGGTACGGCGCTTCTTACAGCTACAGCCGAGTGCGGCTCAACCATCCGCACACCTGCACATGGCGGCTCAACCAGCCGCTTTCTTTACCCCATCCGTGCGTCCGTCGGTTGTTACACTACGTGTTACAACTGGTTCGCAACGACCAAGTTTCGCGCGGGTACGTTACGCGCGTGACATGCGCTACGAGCGCGAAGGGCGCGCGGGGCGGCCCTCTTACCTGAACCTAGCCCCGCAAACCCGTACCGATGCTACTGCAAACCCGTCCAGCAGCTACCGGCCAAACGCCGGGAACCTAACCGCTGCTGCCGAGTACTTTGCGAACAGTAGTCGTACCGGTGGAACTCTGTCGGTAAAACGACACACTTACGTGATTGACGAGCCCGAAGCTGTCGGTCCCTGGGCGGCTTCATTGCGATCCCGGTTGCAGGACGCGTTCGGCTCAGACGAGCTGGGCCAACGGACGCTCGACCTACTCTCCAGCTCCCTCAGCGCTCAGACACTCAAGAGCTACGCCGGCCGGTTGTCTCAGTTCGCGGAGTTCTGCCACGACTCCGAGAGCATCAGTCCGCTGGAGGCAACTACTGCCACTGTCGTTCGGTATGTTGCCTGGATCGGCGAGCGGGGGCACATCGCAGCTAAGTCGCTGCAACCTCATATGTCTGCAATCAACACATTCTTCGAGCTGCACAACCTCTACCCAATCGCTAAGGACAGCCTACACCTAACTTCAGCAAGGCGTGGGCTGATGCTCCGCCAGCGCCGACTGGACGCTGCCCCTTTGCGTGTCCCTCTGCCTGCGGATGTAGCTTATCGCTTCGTCACAAAAGCCGAGCTGATTGTGTCTGCTCCCTACCCAGAGTACCACCACGACTTCCGAGCCCTCCTGGCCTCGGTTGTCAACTTCATGTTCTTTGCCAGGGGCCTTACTGGCGTGTCATGTCGAGTGCGAGACGTGCATGTCGACGACTACAACATCACCCTGCAATTGTACCGAGAGAAGGGTCGCGCTGGTCGACGGGGACCCGACGACCTACGCGTACTTCTCCTCCCATTGTCAGAGCACCCCCGAGTGGCACGTCTCATGCACCACTTCCTCGACCACGTCCAGTCAGTCCCCCTGGTTGTTGTTGGCTTGGCTGTGTCAAAGTTCTGGGTTGTGAACTCGGATGAGCAGTCAAAACCTTGGACTGCGGCTACAATGACAGACTGGCTGTCCATAGCCCTCCGTCTAGTCAACGCTGCCCCCCCTGCTGGCACCTCATGGACCTCGCACAGTCTTCGCAAGGGCGCAGCCTCTGCGCCGAACGCCATCGGGGTGCCATTGTCCCACATTCGCTACCAAGGCGGTTGGGCCACTAACTCTGACGTCGTTGTGGACTACATCGACCCCAACGTTCTTCCTTCACCTGGCGCATGGTTCTTCTTTGGACACATCGCCCCCGTACGCCACTTCCAAGTCCAACAGGACTCCGCAGCGGTGGCCTTCCCAGTGCCTCCTTCATGACTTGGCGCTACCTCTTCTCCGTCAATCCACCGCTCTCTCCGTTCGCTCAAGACTGGCAAAACCAGACTCAACTTTGAAATGATCTAAACTAGTTTATGGGGTTTCCTCCCTTGACCTAACCGCTTTTTAGCTACAAGTGCTGCTCAGTGGTACGGGAACTAGGCATCTGTTGTTGCGCCCTTTTTGGGTGCAGCACGAGCAGACATAAAAGCAGCCAGAAACAGCTGAGCCTCCCATCTTCCAGTTTTCGCTGCGTTCCACGCAGCGCCCCCCCTGACTCCGTTTTCCCTCCACGCTTTCGCTAAACCATCCTGCCAATTTCGGCTCTTGACCGTGTAAAACAACATGCGCGACCTTTTTGGCAAAACCAGACTCAACTTTGAAACTGGATTGCTGCCAGCAAAACGGCCGTCGTAGAGACGTTGCAAGGGTTTCACTGCCAATCCTCTCCCGGGGGCGAAAAAAATTAAAAACTGCCGGGGCCGTAGGAACCTCGGCTATCCCACTACAAATAGTTAGGTATGCAAAATCCGGCCCAGTTCCGGCTTATAATCGCTCAGATATCGACAAGAGTCCCATCTCGCCTCTACTCGCTCTGGCACCCATCACCCCTGCCCGACCGCGGTATCATGGCACCCGGCTCGAGTTGCCCGACCGGGGGGGGGGGGGGGGGGGGGGGGGGGGGGGGGGGGGGGGGCGCTCATCTCAAAACAGCGCTGGTGGCCGAGCAACACTGTGTGGGAAGGGACGGACACTTCGCGATCGATTGGCGGCGCCGTTTGCTAAGTATTGCCGAAGGGCGCAAGGGCCTCTTCGTGGGCAGCATATAGTCGATGAGGCGCGGAGCTAACCATGTTGGCTTGCCACTTCGCGGGCCGAAAGCAGTTTGTAGCCTTGAACTCAGCCGACCGGACACGTAAAGTGGCAATGTATGACATCATGTGGGCGCGTATTTCGGGCAACGACCTGCCGCCGGCTCGGTAGTACGTGCGGCGCACCGCAGTATGTATGATAGGCGTTGCATTCCCTCTCACTCTCATCTCGTCTACACCCGCTCTTGCTTCCATCACCCTGCCCATTCACCCTGCCCCATTGGCTCCATGACCCTGCTTCCATCACCCTGCCCCATTGGCTCCATGACTCGTAGCGCGAGTTGCTCGACATGGGCGGAGGGGGACGCTCACCTTGGAGCCCCACCGGGGATGGAGGGTGGCATGCGCAATGTGGGGGTGGACGGGCACACCGCGATTGATTTGCTACCCTGTACGCCGCCTGCAACGCGTTGCAGAAGTAGCCTGCGACTTTGCGAGCCACCGTTCGCGCCTCCAAGGCTCCAACCATGGAAGCCGCGACGATCGCCGCAGACTGACATCGACAGACACCCCAACCGCAGAGCCACGCCCGTCGTTAGTGCAGTGCAGCGCGACCAAGCACCACCGGTATCGGTGGTATAGGTCAGCCAACGGAGAGCGGCCGTATTTCGTACCGCTGGTACCGTCGCGCCGTGCACGACCGTGATGCGTACGCCTACACTGACGAATGGTGACGGGCGGCAGCTTCTCACGCTGCAAATGACGCCCCGCCTTGCGCAGCACGTACACACCGCAAGCCAGCGTACCACTACGCCAATGCCCAACTGTAGCGGCTATGTGACACCACACTACATGCCGGAACAGTACTAACATTGGTTTACGCACCTTTGCAATGACCTAAATGATATTGGAACACACTACATTTGATGCATGCAGAGGTTTGAGAAATCAATTACACAAGATATGTAAGTGATGGTTGTGCGCCCAACTTCCACCAGCTTGCGCTGCTAAGCCGCACTGTCAGGCTCAACCCGTGGGCGCTTGAATTGTTCCCAATGTTGTCAATGGTAAGCACTGCGCTTCTTGACGGGCATGTGCCCAGCATTGTGCTTGCGGAAGTACTCAGGGTCCTGCTTGGGACCGCATATAAACATAACCATCTCATGCTCCATTCCCTCAACCCCATAGCTCACGTGCACCGCGGTACCCTGTTTTTTGTCGCAGAACCTACGCACTCTACGCTGTGCTTCTCAATGCTTTCAAAGGTAAGCACTCCGCTTCTCGACGGGCGTGTGCCCAGCATTGTGCTGGCGGAAGCACTCCGGGTCCTGCTTGGGACACAAATGAACATACAGTATTCATCTCCTGCTCCATTCCCTCAACCCATATAGCGTGCATGAACAGCGGTACCCTGTTTTTGTCGCAGAACCTACACACTCAACGCCGGCGCCTCCCTTTGCTTTTCTTCGTCTCGCTCTTGGAGACAGGGTTCTTGATCAGGTAGTGCTCCTTGCGGGGCTGCATGGAGCGGAGGGCTTGTTTCTCACCTACTATCTCTCACATCAAGATGGGATGGTACATCATCTTGTGTACCAGGCGGCGGCGAAAGAGATCCGGACTGCCATGCCGCTCCCCATGCTTGAGACGCCGCCAACACTGGAATGCGTTGATCTCGGACATGCCAGCAAGCACTTAAAAGTCACGCACCCACCAATGGTGTGTTTTCCACGAATCTTCGAAGCACGCATGGCCTTGGCGCTTTGATGAGTTGTGCACATCCACAGCATTGAAGTGGCGGCGGTATATGCTGTAAATGATGTCTCATTGTTCAAGGATGAGTTTCCTTGCTTTAAACGAGCCGTCGGCTTTTAACACACCGTATGCAAGCTGCATAGATTCCCCCATGTTAGAGGTGCCGGCCATGCCCAGCCACGGCCGCCGGGCCCGCGCGCAGCGCCGCCCTCACACTTGCCAGCGCGCCCTCTTGCAGCACAGCCACGGCCCGGCCCCGCCCGCGGCGCGGACGCGTCGTTGTCTCTGTCGCTGCCTCCTGACGCGGTGACTTTGCCGGAGTCATCGTTGGGGGCGGGCGATAAGTTGATGCGGGCCGAAGAGGGGCAGGGATCAACGCCGGGCGCGCGACCGCCGGCCGCGTAGTTAAAAAGCGGCTCGTCCTCGGACAAGGCCGCGCCACCTTCAGCGCCGCTAGAAATGCCACCACCGGCCTCACCGCCCGTTGCGCCACGCCTACTGGGGCTTCGGAGCTGGGCAGCTCGGAGGGTCTCGCCGCGCAGCTCCATCGCGTCGAATGTGCAGGTGTCCTCGTCGCCATCCTCCCATCGCACTGTTGCAACCGTACCCGTTACCCTGCGGACGACGCCATTGAGCATGGCGGTGGCCCAATTCTCACAGAAAGTGGCCCTACAGCACCACTAACGCGTGTATACATACCGTCCTCGTTGAAGGCGGTGGCGGATGCCGCCATCTCCGCGCGTCTAAACACGTAGGGGTGGTGTTCTGCTCGCATGGCAGCTGGCCGGGATGCGCGGTTTGCACGGTGTGCAGATAGTTGACAGGCGACATCAAACCATTCTGCCGGCGATGCCGCGGCGCCGTATGCCCGCGGATCATCGTCCTTTGAATTTTTTGGGGTCGGGGCGAGACCTTAGAGCAAGTACATATAGCTCTCTAAGGCATCATGCCACCGAGTCCATAACTAATTTTTTTAGCCGAAATCACCCCTCTTATACGTCGGAGAGGCCACAGGTGACCTTTTGCACAGGTAGACACTACTATAACGCAGATGCGAATGTAGGGATCTGGGGAGTGTTGCATCTCGTCTGCAAATCTGTACGTATGAGGCTGGATAAAGTGTTGCTGACCATCTTGGAGGATACGGTTTTTATCCTAGTTGCGTTGCATCACTATGTTCACACTACCGAGATTCAAAAATACTAGGTAACTATGACCGCTTGTAGAAACCATATGACCGGCTGAGATCGAAGCCCGCCCGCTTGTAAATATTGCGGAATTCGACTAAGGCAAGTGCTTTGGCGCTTTCCCACCACCGTTAACAATTTCGTGATAGCCGCCTCCGGGCAAGGGTTTGCCAATGACCATCCGACGCATGACAGCGACCGATGTTGGCGCCCATGCCAATCACAGTTTAGCTCGGTCCTACCGTTGTAGGCTGATGTTTCAAGTCACAAATGCAATGCGCAAAAAATGCTCGCAACAGTCCCACCGTTGCAAAAAGGGGTGACATACCTCGTGCACGGCAAAACCGTTGGAAAATGGCAAGCGCGACCCCTCGTAGGTTTCCTAAAATGAAGTCCTCACGCGCTATACCTCCACGTAGTCCGCCATCTGCCCTACTCTGGTCCATTCCGCAACATCACATGCTGCTCTAGATGGCAAACTTCACGAGGTGCATATAAACCATTAAGGCGCACACGCGTCTCTTTGCCCCGCACATGTTGCGCCTGAAGCCATC
>JAPMLY010002613.1:0-45651 GCA_026401115.1 Tetraselmis chui
GAGGAGGGCGGGGGGGTTGCGTTGGAGGGTGTTTCTTTTTGGGATTGTGAGGGGAGGCGGAGAGGGGGTGGTGGTGAAGATAGGGTCCGTGAGACGGGCCTTGCCAAAGGTGGAGTAGTGGTGGGGGGTGATGTTGAGGGTGCAGGTGGATTGAATGCGTGCGCCTCTGTGGGTGTATGTGTGGGTGAGGGGAATGGTGACGGTGCCGTTAGTGGAGATGAGGATGCAATACATTTCGGTGCTTAGGGATATCTGTATGCTGGTGGTGATGGTGGGGGAGGTGGAGGGGTATGAGCGAAAGTATGAGCCGTCGAGGAACTTTTTCAGGGTTGTGTAGTGATAAAGGCTGAGGGGGTGTTGGGAGGGGGGGGTGAATGTGGGGGTGTGTTGTGTGAGATATTCTGTGGCTGTTTGAGATAAGAGGGTGTATAACCAGTGTGGGGGGGGAATGGTGCCGTCTGAGTTGATGCAGGGAAGGGAGAGTGAGTGGCGGGATTGGATGAGGACTGTGGTGAGGCAGGTGTCAGCCCAGGACGAGCCTGGAACATGGCCTGTGACGGGGGGGGGGTGTGTGGGGTAATGGTGTGAAGGTGATGGTCAGGGGGTACGGTTTCATAGGGTGAATATGAAAATATGTGAAGGGATACAGGGCCGGATTGTGAATGAATGGGGTTATTGGGCAGGTGGAGGATATTTACCCAGAAGGAGGATGGGTCGGACTCGATCGGGATGGGAGTGTCCAGCGGTTGGAGGGCGTCCGCGAACTAGAGGGTGAACTGAGCCTGCTCGGGTAGGTCTTCGAGTCTGCACTGGGGGTGGGTCGAGGGGGCTGATCCGGCCGAGGTGAGTGCGGTTGCGAGGTCGGAGGTGAGGAGGTCTTGCAGGAGAGCGACTGCCTCTTGGCCGGTGATACCGGAGAAAAGGGGGGAGCGGATTTTCACCCTTCGCCCTGAAACTGCTGGAGCTGAGGCATCACGTAGAAAGCGAATTTTCTGTTGACTTAGTTAATTCAAGAGCGAAGGGGAGGAGGTCGCAAAGGGGGGCACTAGACCGGCCGAACTGAATTCACGCTGTGTGAAGCCAGTTGGTACATGAGGCCTACCGCTATACATGAGGTGGGAATAACCACGCGAATTTCTTGAAAGCCCGTACGGAGCTCGACTGGTAGGAGTGTGGTATCGTCGCATTTCGGGGCGGTGGGGTGGTGTGTGCGAGAGTTGTTCGCGGACCATCGCGTGTGGTGGGCGAGTTCCCGTCCGATTATATTTTTAATGCGGCTGGGGAGATCAGTGAGGTCGTTGAGGCATTCGAGGAGCCAGCGACGGGCCATCGAGCATGCCGACGTGATCAGGTCGGAGTGGGTCGGATCCGGCAAGAAGACGCCGTGGATCCAGAATCGAGCAAGGTGGGAGGGGGTGGTGGAGTACTGGCCTGTAAGGAGGAGCGAGTCGACAATACGGGTGGAGAAGTCGTCGGCATGTCCGAGGGCCACGGTTGAACGTGGGGGAGACAGGACCAGGGGGTCTGGAGTCCACGACGGAGAGGGAGGGGGTCCAGAGCTGTGCCCAAGATCTGTTGGGGGTGGGTGAGTTGGGGGGCAGTGGGTGTCCCGCGAGTTTGTTCCTGGGGTGGTAGAGGTCCGTGAAGCGGCCATGCGGCGGGGGATCCCTCAGAAGCGCATGCCTGTAGGTGGGGGGGGGGGGGGGGGGGTAAAGGGTCGAAGACATGGCGATCGAGCAGGATTCCGAGTGGTGGAGATAAGTAGAGGAGGTGAGTGTGGCTTTTCGAGTTGGTGTTTAAGAGTAGTGCGCGTGTTGGTTGCACGCGACCAGGCCCGATGGGACCTGGGTTTGGTGGATGTTGGCGGCGGACATGGACGTCCGGACGCTCGGAGGGGCGCGATGTGGCGCGCCGCCTACCGGGGAAGAGGCTTTTTGTAAGCGATGTGTTTCTTTGGTGTGTCGCAATACTTTGACGGGTACATGTGTGGGATTTGAAGTGGATGGCGCGATAGCTGTCGGGGGGATGAAATTCAAATCCCTGGAAGCTGCGCCTTTGAGTGTGTACCGTCTGGTGTCGCTACGAATCCACTGACCATTTTGAGCTAGGCTCGGGTGGGGTGAGGTGAATGGTACACGCTATTCAGCGGCCCTGTCCACCAGTCTTACGCTCGATGGGAGGCCAGGCCCAGAGCGAAGACGATCGGCGTTGCTCATTCGAGCTACCGACCCATCCCTGTTATATGGTTCAGTAGTACTTTAGTAGTACTTTGGATCTTTTTACTGTCTTTAGTGACGGTAGGATACGTTTGTAGCGGGACATTGGAAACAAGGTGAAGCCTCGCTCGCATAAGAAAAAGCCCTAGCCATATGCGGAGGGCTGCCGGGGTACGCCGCCGGGCCGACTTGCGCAAACTATAGCCTCCGAATGTATAAGACATCACGTGCGGCGGAACTGGCGAGAGTGGGAGAAAACCGGCGCGAGCGAGCAAAACCTACGGTGGATCCGGGAGGGGTATCTTTCCACCTCAAGCATAGCCGCCCACTCCCAAGATTCAACCTCGGTTTGTCTTTACATGACGCCTATCTAGCCCAAATATACTTACAAAGGGAACTAGGGCGCTTCGTAGAAGCCTGTGCCTTAGAGCCCTCTTCCTACGCCATATACGTATCCATACTATTCGTGGCACCCAAGTAATCCTAGCGAGAACCAACCAGTGGCGGCTTCTTTGCGATCTAAGACGCCATGAGACGCTACTAGGAGCTAAGCGCATGACGTGCAAAGCGGGGACAGCATCGTCTTTAGTTTTAACATGCAATGCAGCTTATGCGCGATGTGAATCGACCCATCCGACCGAGACTACGCCACAATCAATATAAGAGGTCAATCAAGTGAGTCGCAAGCTTACCCATGGGGTAGTCCCTCTCGCATTTCTCGTTTTGCAAGATGACCCTACCGGTGGTCAACTACCTACGATCACTGGACCCGGAGCTATCTTGCTAGAAACCTGGTCAAGACCACAAGACGTTTTTGAGACGAACGCGATGGAGAGGATACAAAATAATTTTCTACGTCGATGAATTTCAGCTATTTGCCGACACTGGATGCAAAGGCGCTCACTTTACGTGATATACTGAAGAGACTCCTCGACCACTCGCTTTGGCCTCATGTGTCACCCGTCCAAGGTTTTGTAGGACCCAAGGGGGATTAGACATGCACCACATACAAATCGACGTCATCGGGCTACTTGAATGTGCCAACCCATGACATGATTTATAACAAATTGCACGGCATGTAATACAATTGTTCGGGCGGGCTACACGAAATGCACGATGGCTGCCAATCATGGACTTACAAACACTAGCAAAGCAAGAACAATATATGCTTGTGGAGGTACCGGCAGCCCGCTTCCACCTCCAAAAGTTCTACTCCATTATCATGGGAGAGAAATTGAGCGGAAAAGTGTGTCTCACACCCAAGCTACAACGATACCAACATTGGTAGACGCACGTGACGTACATTCCAAGTGCAAGCCGATCCACAAGCAAATCGAGATAAAATAATTAGACACCGATATCTCTAGCTACGGATGGGGACTACTTCTCAACGGACGACTCGAAGCAAGAGTTTATTTCAAGAGAGAACGAGCATCGACACATTACATTGAAAGAGGTCAAGGCCGTTGGTCATCAAGCAGTCGAGAGCTTAATCCCACTCCATGCCTATTGCATGCGCTACTAGGAGCCAAGCACTTTACGCGCAACGGCGCAAGGTGAGCAAGATCATGTTCAGTTTCGACATACATGACGGCTGGCGTGCGCTATGAATCGACCCACCCGACCGGAACTACGTCACTGTCAATGTACTGGGTAAACTCCACTTACTCGTAAGCTTGCCAATGGAGTAGTCCCTCTTTCATTTTACTTTTGCAATATCACAAACTGAAATACAAATTTTACGTTTTACAACGAGTACCGATAAATCGGCTGCCGTCTTGTGGCGTACCTAATAATGCCGTAATATTATTGGACTTAGGGTCTTAATTCATGCCATAGGACATCGTGATCCACCGCTCTCCGCTGGCAATAACAACGAAATAAAACCATGCAAGACGGTAGCAGTATATGCCGCTACAATTCTATGGATGAAACATGATTATGTTTGTATCTCCACGACACGCGGCCGCTCGAGACCGCTCGCTCCCGCCGCTCGAGATCATTGAACAGCCCCACTTGTCAACATGTTCTTGCGAAATCGGCCCGATATTACCTTTGCTCTTGTGTGACTCCGGTCGTATCGTAGTTGGGGAGGAAAAGCAGGCGAAAAATCCCCTTGCTTAGGTCTTCAACGACCCCGTATCGATCCACGCACCTTACGTCCGAGATATTAGCCGCTTCTCTTGTCGTAGCTGTCCTCGTACCGCTCGTCTACTACCTACGCGCACCGGACCCGGAGATATCACGCCAAGAACCGAGTCACTACCATATGGCGTTTCTTGAACGAACGCGGCGGAGAGGATCCAGATTTTTTTTCTACCGTGACGAATTTCGGCTATTCGCCAAAATCAGTGGCGGTGGCGCTCATTTTACTAGATAGATTTGCAAACTTCATGACTACTTAGTAGGGCTCATGCGTTACCCGTCCAAGGGTTTGTGGGGCTGTTGTAAGTAATACCGCATACGTATTAGTTGCAGATAGCTATTGTAAGCTACTCTAGATATGATTAGTACATGTCTAGATCGGACATACCGATAAACTGTTTGTAAGGCTAGGGATCAAGTGAAATTTGTCGATGTTGATGGTAGTGATACCTTGAAACGTCGATGTTGATAGTATTGATATTGTGGCGGTTAGCCTCTGAAAGCTAAACGCTAGCACAAATCTGTTCTAGTCTGTCTAGCTCTGTGTCGTAAGATTGCAGAATGATGTTGTCGAAAGGCAATTGATGAAAGGTGTTTCACTGCTGTACTTGGGCAGTAGATGTTGTAAACAAACAAAGGAATTGTTAAAAGGTTCTGTCACCTCCCTCTACTGCATTGGGCTTAAATAGGTTTCAGCCCAGACTGGTTACGCCTGCAAGCAATGCTTACGTGTCAGGCGTTAGTGCTGTTCAACCGTCGTCATCTACCTCGAGACGCGGCCTGCCTAGCATTGGGTTTCACGACGCGGCTCCTTCTGCATTGGAGAGCTCGTTCTGGCGCGTCATCTGGCTAGTTAGATTAATTATGCATATCTGTACGTACCGGGAGGTACTGGTCGTACTGTAGCATCAGCACCATTACAATATTGCAGTAGCGACGTACCCACGAATATACGTCCGTCCTGTGGAAAAGCACGAATTGGTATCCGTAACGAGTACCTGTACAATGTCCTGCAATGTACTGTTGCAGGACTGTACTCGTCACACTCGTACCCTCCCCCTCTTGACAGATCAATGAGGCCGCCGCGAGGCAGACCTCCGTGGTTCTTGGCTCCTTTACTGAAGCAGTTACTGGGACTCAGGAATGCGCGCTGGGTGAGCGTGCATAAAATCAATGTACGCCTGAGTCTTGGCGAACTTGCGCCATTGGGGCGTCTCCAAGAATTCTTGTAACGCAACTGTTCGATGCACCTCGTTTAATCGGTGCCAGACAGGTGGAATGTCGTCATCACTGAAATGCGTCATAAAGAGCAAATATTTGCCTCGTCGCCCAGGTAGCGACTTGATGCAGACAGCAGAGATGTGAGAGACGTCGAACTCCTCGTCGTCTCCTTCAGGAACAGTCACCGGGACAGCTGGACGTAGCAGAGCGGTAGAGCAGGGTCTCAAGTTGTTAACGTGGAACACAGGATGTAAGCGTACTGTCGCTGGAAGTTTTAATCTGTAACTGTGTTTTCCAATCTGCTCCTCCACTGAAAAAGGACCAAGCTGTTGGTCTCTGAGTTTCCTGTTCGGCTGTCCTCGCAGAAAAAGATTTGCTGTGACGACTGACACCTTGTCTCCCTTAGCAAAGTGTGGCGCTGTAGACGGTTCTGTGCGCGCTTGCATCTCGTCCTTGTGTAGCTGTAACACTGAGCGTACCAGGGTGTGCACTTCCTGTAACATTCTCAACCGTTCTGTTGCGTCTTGCGAAAAAGGAATCGATGGTCGCATGCTGAAGAGCAGGTCAGGAGGCTCTTCAGGAGAAAAGCCAAAGTTAGCCTCGAACGGCGTGTGCTCAATTCCAAGGGCACGCGAAGCGTTGTACGCAAATTCCACTTGTGGTAGAAGTGTCGACCAATTAGATGCATCATAGCAACAGAAGCAACGAAGAAGCTGCTGAAACGTGCTGTTCACGCGCTCTGTCAGTCCGTCTGTTTCTGGGTGTCGGCTGGTAGACATGTTTAGTCGCGTTCCAAGGCGTCTCCACAATGTCTGCCAGAAGGCGCTGACAAATTTCGGGTCGCGGTCACTGATCAGCACTCGGGGCAGTCCATGTAAACGGTAGACTCCCTGTAAAAACAAAGTTGCAGTTTCTTCGGCAGTAATCGACTCTGTGCATGGCAGAAAATGGGCCATTCGAGTTAGATGGTCTACTACAATCAGCACACTGTTAAAGCCGTTGCTCTCAGGCAAGTGTGTCAGGTAGTCAAGACCAACTGTGTGCCACGGTCTGGGTGGAACAGGTAATGGGTAAAGAGTCGCGGCCATCTGCGGTCGAATCTTCGCTCGTCGGCACACGACGCAGCGTTCACAAAAATCTTTCACATCTTGGCGGATTCGTTTCCACCAGAATCTGTCGAGTGCTTTAGCAAGAGTGCTAGCAACTCCTCTGTGACCGGCTGACGAACTTTCGTGCAGCTCTGCGATCAATCTCAGTCGGAGCTCAGAGTTCTGTGGAATACAGAGGCGATTGAGACGCCAAAAGTACCCGTCTCTGGCTTCTATCCGGCTGTCTCTTGTCCACTCACCATCGTCCCCATAAAACGAATCTCGTGAGAACCCCTCGCGAATGAGATCAGCGAACTCAGGGCTCAGCTGCAACGCGTTAACAGTCAGTGAATTTAACTGTGCGTCTTCAAACAGCAGCTGGGACTTCCGTCGTAATTCTCGATCTGACGGAACCTCGCCATCCCAAAATAAGGGTACTGTGGCCTGAGGTACGAAGTCTGGTCGCCGGCTTAACGGGTCAGCTTCGTTCAGAGCTCCCTTGCGATATGCAAGTGTCATCGAGCCCACAAACGGTTGCAAGTCCCGCAGGTATCTTGCTTGCCGCTTGTTCAGCCTGTTGTTCGGTTGCCTGAGCAGATGCCGCAGTGTGTCGTGGTCTGTTACGACAAGGAACTTAGAACAGCCTTCAAGATAGCACCTCCAATGCTTGACAGCTTCGCATACGGCCAAAGCTTCTAAGTCGTACGCAGAGTAAGTGTTACCACGCTCAGCTGGATTCAGCTTACGCGCCCAGTAAGAGACTGGTTGAAGACCGCCTCCTTGGTCTTGCAACAGGACTGCTGCAATCCCCACTGTTGAAGCATCTGTAGCTACGGTGAACGTCGCGTCCGAGCCGACCTCCGGAAGGATCAGGCATGGCGCGGAAATGAGCCGTAACTTGAGAGTCTCGAAGGCTTCCAAACAGGCAGGCGTCAGCGTAACCTTCTGTGGCTGGGACTTCCGCAGTAAGTCCGTCAATGGAGCCGTAAGGTCGCTAAAATGGTGTATAAATCTCGCATAGAAGTTGCAGAACTGTACGAAACTGCGAACCTCCTTCTGCGTCTTGGGCACTGGCCAGTCTGCAACGGCCTCGACTTTCTTTGTGGAAACCGAAATTTTCCCGGCTGACACAGTGTAGCCCAGATACTCCATTTCTTGCAATCCGAAGAAGCATATCTTAAGGCGTAATTTCAGCCCTTCCTCCTTGAATCGTCGTAGCACTAGACGCAGGTGCTCCTGGTGCTCTTCCAGAGTTCGACTGTAAATACAGACGTCATCCAGGTAGACAGTCACGAACTTATGTAAAAAGTCGCGAAGTATGTCGTTCATCATCCTCTGAAATGTAGCTGGTGCATTACACAGCCCAAACGGCATGGCGACCCATTCCATTAAGCCATCAGGGGTCTGAAAAGCCGTCTTGTGAATGTCCTGATCACGCACTCGAACTTGCCAGAATCCAGAAGCGAGGTCGAGGTGTGTGTAAAAATTCGCGTCCTTAAGTTCGTCCAGTGTGTCGTCCACACGCGGTACACTAGGATCGCGGCCCACCCCGTCGCGCCCCGTACGCCCCGTTGCATCCCGTTGCATCCCGTTGCGCCCCGTTACCAATGGAGCAGTACGAGTAAAACACATTGCAGTACAGATTTCCATATCAATATGTCAGAAGTGACTGAATTTTATTACAGGATCGTATATTCCACAGTAACGTTTAGCTCGCTAACCGCCCGTATCTGTTCAAAAATCAATTAAATCAATAACGTCCGACAATAATATTCCTATTTTCCCGTACTATGTAAAGGTACAAACATATTGTCGCACGCATCAGGCGGTCGTCGCTCGTCTGCTGATACATTCAGTGTTGACCCGCGTATCAGATATCACCAAAGTGGACACCTCCTCACTAGATCGCGGCTGACCGACAACACACAAAGCTTACCTTCACTCAAAACAACGCCTGCCTATACTCAAAATGAAGTAATGGACGTACCTACGAGCAGCCGATGTGGATTTGATTTGAAAGGTGAGAAGGCCTGTTGGGTGTCGTCTTTCTGTGTGCGTTTGCGGCTATTATTTCTATGTATCGCTATGTCGGTCACGATCACACGAGTCTTCTACCCCGTCATACGTAAGAATATCGCTAAGCGTTACACGCATAGAAGTGAACGATACAGCGTGGTGGCCGGAGTTTCTCGCACGCCTATGCTATGGCTGGAATGTAGCTACTGAAAGGTGAGGAGGCCTGTTGGGTGTCGACTGGTTGTGTGCGGGTGCGGCTATTATTGCTATGTAAATTGATATGTCAGTCACGATCACGCGGGTCAAATGCCCCGTCATCCGTAAGAATATCGCTAAGCGTTACAAGCACAGCAGTGGATGATGCAGCGTGGTGGCAGGAGTCTCTTGCAGGTCCATGCTACGACTGAAACGTAGCTACTGGTGGATTAAACACCCGAGGCTTGCGTTTTTGCCGACGCGGGCGGTGTTTTGATCGAGCCCCTCAACTACGGTTTAAGAGGTACAGGAACCTCTTATTCGCTAATTCTGCCACTGACTCCCAAACGCGTCTACTCATCCATAACGAAGACGAGCAACATAGGCATGTGAATGTCGAGAGGAAGAGTCTTGGGGACGGAAGCTGGACGACTCTTCCCTTTATTTCATCAACGAGCAATATGTGGCGATGGCGTTTCGAACTTGTGCGTCGCCGCCGCATCTTCATTTTATCTGCTGCGGAGCGCGAACTAGCAAGCAGCGGATACCACCTGGGCTGCGATTGATTGTCACTTGATATCTCGCGCTAGCAATGAAGAAAGGTCGCCATTGCCGCAGAGGACTTCCAGGATCTACACAATGCCGACTATTTCGAGTACCTTAGCGAGATCCAAGCTGGCCTGCCGCTTAGGCTCACATAAAACGACCAAGTCAAATTTGATCGCAACCGTGCTTTGTTAATAGCAATCTCAACAGAGAATACGGTGTTAGATATTTTTAGTATATTTTAATGATGATATATTCACCGTGAAAATGTGTCATCGTGCATTATTTCATCGCATAATTGCCTGCTGGATCTGGCCAAAACAGTACGGAAGAACGATAGTACCCGTGGGAAATGTAGTATAGATCCAACGGTGCACATCAATTCTGATTTTATCGTGTATACTAGTTACATAAACCTCTTCGATTGACCGTGCGATGCGAAGTACGTGCTGTACTAGCGAATCTTCTGGTACTGATCTAATGGTACGTATTTTCATTGCGGTATTTGATATCTGGCGGCCCTGTACGGTTCTTTTTGTATTATTCTAATCGCTGAATATCCATCGTGTTGTCCGTACAGTACAAAACTCGGTATGTTGTAGACCAATAAGACTAGTATTTATATTCTCGACGAACTATTTTAGTACATTCGTATGGACAAGTTTTTGAGGGATACAGATAATCTGCAGTACATAAAGGATAGACAAAGATCCAGATGCATATATCACTTTAGTACTTATCACAGTGTACAGTTACGGGGACAAACGGGATGCGAAGCAATGAACAAGCAATCAGTACGGGGTGGGCCGCGATCCTAGTGTAGCGGGTAAGCATCTTTACGCGTAACCTCGTTAAGACCGCGGTAGTCAATGCACAGTCGTAGCGAGCCATCAGCTTTTCGCACAAAAAGAATTGGCGAGCCGAATTCACTGTAGCTGGGGCGTATCAACCCAGCTTCCACTGCATCTTTAAGCTGTCGATTAAGCTCAGCACGCTCTGCGGGTGACAATCTGTTCAGACGTTGACGTCGCATCGGGCCAATTGTTTCAATGGGGTGATCCCACTGTCGGCTTACAGGTGGAGAGTCGACAGGTCGAAGTAACTCCGGGAAGTCATCAAAGAGTAAAGACCGGAAGTTTTCACGTTGATCTGCTGTTAGTTCCTCTCCAGTGTGAAAGTCTGTCGTTTGTTCAGCGACTGACGTAAGTTCAATGACGTAAAAATCAGCATGACGTCCTCTGCTGCGGCGCGTCTTGCGCATTAGCTTCTGAACTTTCGTAGACGACAGGAGTAGACACTCAGGGCGTCGTTCCTCGAGTGTAGTCTCCACAGCTGTACCGTCCATTAATGTAAAAATTCTGGTTGTACCAAATTGTAAAGAGGCCTGTTCGTCATCAAGCCATGGTAAACCCAGGATTAAATCAGCTGTGCGTAAATCACGTAAGACGTAGAAAGTCCGTTGAAACTCGTGTTGAGCCAGCTCAAAAGTGACGTCGCAGACTGTCGTAGAAGTCACTCGTTGTCCATTAGCAAGTCGAACTGGGGTTTTACTGGCAGACTTCCGAGTCTGTAAAGCAAAGCGTCGTACAAAGTCCTCTGACACAAAATCAAGTGTCGCAGCACAGTCCACCAATCCAGAAATGTGGTGTTCGCCATCAGGAGTTTTCACAGTCAGCTCAGTTCGAATTAACGGGCGAGCTTCCGTGAGGTCAGTCAGTAGGGCTGTAGCTGTCGAAGAAAATTGTCGCAGCGTAGCGATGGACTGTTCCGAGTCGTCTGTTGGTACAGGTACCGAGTCGGGTTGATCAGGTGCTGTTGGTTCTGGTGAGTCGTTAAACGCACAATCTGCGTCGACTAACCACAGCTGTACAGGCCAAGGGGCTGGAGCAACCACCTCCTGTTGCGCTGGATTCTCCAGTGACTGACGTGTAAAAAGCTGTGTCCTTGCTGGGAATTCTTGAAAGAGTTTCCAGTGCTTAGTCACCTGAGTAAATTTTGCCCACTTCGGTAGTACAAATACAGCCATCGTAGATGTCGGAGATATTCGACGACAATCCTCAAAATGCTGCGCAATCTGCTCAGCTAACTCCCAGGGTGGGTTGATGAACACCCTCTCTCCTGTCAAGTCTCTGTTTAGAATCGAGTCACTCGGCGAACAGTGAGGTAAGTCACCGTGCGAGTTAAGACCTTCATCATCAGCACATCCTTCCAACGTGAAGTTGAATCGTGCATGCAGAGGGTCAAAGACTGAGTCAACCAGTTTCCATTCAACTGAACGTCTGGTTACAGGTTTACGACTCTGTCTCTGCTTAGTCTGACGACGACGACCTGCTACTTGCGTTACAGGTGTCGCAACTGTAGTCGATGGAGATGCCAAAGGTTTATCGACGACCTCTGTCGCTAACAGTGTCTCAGAATGAACAGTAGATGTAGCCGGCTGCTCCAGTTCATTTGTAGAACAGCCTTGCCACCATCATTGCTTCTTAGGTTGCATTGGTGCCTTGCCTTTGAACTCCGGGCATTGGAACAAACGGTGTCCCTTCTTGTGGCACTTGAAGCAAAGTCCTTCGTCCATGTGTCGCTTACGTTCCTCAGCTGTCATTGCATTTGCGATTGAATTAAAATCTTCGCGACCGGATGGTAGACCACGTCCACCATTGTTGCCACCACGACCACCATTGTTACCACCTCCACGTCCACGTCCGCGGCCTCGTCCTCGGCCACCCTTGTTACGTTTCCAGACGTTAGAGGCTTCCTCAAAAGGGTCTTCAAGGTTGCGCTTGCGAGAGGACTGGGTAGATGGTCCAGCAGCAGACCTTGCATTGCCAAGTTCCGGTGAGTCTGTCACGATGTCATTCAGAAAGTTTTGTAGCTCTGCGAGCGTAATCTGGTAACCTAGTCGCGCTCGGTGTGATCTAGCCAGTCTCTGGAGGTCCACGTTTGCAAGGCCAGTAATGAAGCGTACACACTGTACCTCCGCTGTCAGGTCTTGACGAGAACGGCGTAAGTAGTCGTTGTACTTCTTAGTAAAAAGCGCGTAACTCATCGTGTTGGTCTGCGTAAAACTTAGCAAAGCCTTAATTGCGTCATCCTGAATGTTTGGAAGAAACGTAGACTTGCGTATCTCCGTAACAAGCTCGTTGTACGTAGATGGAATTGGAGGATGATTTTTCCGGTTCAACCACCATCCACCAAGAAGTCCAGCAAACTGTGAAGTAACCCAGAATACTGCATCGTACGAGTCAGCTGCAATCCCAAGCATTACAAAACGCTGAGGTTGAGCTTCGAGCCAATCCTCCAGTGCAGGTGGGTCTTGACCATTCTGGTACGGTGAAGTAATGGCAGCCTTACGCTGAGTCTCCGTAAGAGTCACAGATAGTCCTGCCAAGTTGTGGGTAGGCATCGGCTTTCCCACTCGTAAATCCGTAGGTCCCACTCCAGTCAGTCGGTTAATGTGTCCAAGAATCAGAAGCCATACAGCACCAGAGTCGACCGTCGTAAACCGAGGGTACATGTGGAGCTGTCTCGGGATAGAGGTGTCTTCATGCATGACTGGAACGTGTTGAGTCATTGCTCGATAAAAAGATTCCCATTGAGTCACGTAACCAAAGTGAAGTAAATCACTCTTGTGCTTCTCAGCACGAAGTAACCCAGTCTGTGCAGGCGTAAGTGTCAGACCGTCAGTGTTGATTGTTTCCGGGACGACGTAAGTGCCATCCGGATTAACTGTCGATTGTTCCAAAACAACCTGCTCGACCTGAGCAGGTGTACGTAAGTTGCTCGTAGCAAACAGGACAGGAATAGACGCTGAGTACACGTAAACAAGCTGTCGTCCTTGAGGTAGCGTAACGTTCACAGGTTCACCACTCAACAGCGTCAAATCATCCGATGTCAAAATAAGACCGGTCTCCTCGTGTAATTCGCGAATAGCAGCGTCGACAGGCTCTTCGTTGGGTAAGACAGAGCCAGCAGGGAACCAAGTTCTACCAGTACGAGGCTCACGCTGAAACACCAACTTTAAATCCGACCGTTTAGTTCCTCCAACGTGAATTACCAACACCACGTAATGACCGGGTCCAAGAGAAGCCATTTCAACTCAATCAAACAACGTCGAGCGGTCCAATGAGCGAACGAAAGCGTGCGTCGACCAACCAGCTCCGAAACCAGTGTGGCGGTTAGCCTCTGAAAGCTAAACGCTAGCACAAATCTGTTCTAGTCTGTCTAGCTCTGTGTCGTAAGATTGCAGAATGATGTTGTCGAAAGGCAATTGATGAAAGGTGTTTCACTGCTGTACTTGGGCAGTAGATGTTGTAAACAAACAAAGGAATTGTTAAAAGGTTCTGTCACCTCCCTCTACTGCATTGGGCTTAAATAGGTTTCAGCCCAGACTGGTTACGCCTGCAAGCAATGCTTACGTGTCAGGCGTTAGTGCTGTTCAACCGTCGTCATCTACCTCGAGACGCGGCCTGCCTAGCATTGGGTTTCACGACGCGGCTCCTTCTGCATTGGAGAGCTCGTTCTGGCGCGTCATCTGGCTAGTTAGATTAATTATGCATATCTGTACGTACCGGGAGGTACTGGTCGTACTGTAGCATCAGCACCATTACAATATTGCAGTAGCGACGTACCCACGAATATACGTCCGTCCTGTGGAAAAGCACGAATTGGTATCCGTAACGAGTACCTGTACAATGTCCTGCAATGTACTGTTGCAGGACTGTACTCGTCACAATATCTTGGATTGTCGATGTTGATGGTGTTGATATTTTGGGATGTTGATATCGACGGCAATTTGAGCCGATGTTATCGCCGATATATCGATATTTGGGACGATATATCGATACATCGGGCTTTGATAATCCATATTTTCCAATTGTTTTGATAATTGACGGCATTGATACTAGCAATGTTGCCATCGTGTCAATGTTGATGTCGCAACCTATCACATCGATGGCACCATCAGCGTGTGATGATGATACTATCGACGATGCATCGATGGCTGATCCCTAGCCTTAACTGTTTGACTCGGTACAGAGCTGTCGCTAGGCTACAGCTCTCCCACTTCTGTTGTCCCGACACCACGCTTGTAGGCTGGTTGTCGCCTTAACTGTTCCGTTTGCGGGACTGTGACTGTAACTACGTTTGCGTACGTTATCTTCCACACTAACTGTGTTTGCATGGTTCAATAGGTTATGGGCCCCCGCCTCACGTCACTCACGCGCGACAACCAGGTTCGGCGAGCTGCGATCGACAGCTCTCCCGCAGAAGGCAAGTTTCCTTAGACTCCTAGTACTTTCAACATGTAGTCGGCGGTATCGCCAGTATAAACTGCGATTTTAAAACCCGCCACCACCCCTCTTAAGTCAGCCACCCGACGGAGATAGCCAGCCACCCACACCGACGCACTCGTCGTGTGTGGACAGGGTGCACACAGGTCCAAGCTGGAGAACGGGGGGGTGCAGTGTCGGGTGAATACGCATCCACAGGTCGCACGCCAGCCGTAGCTTACCTTTTATTTTTATTTTTTATCCTCGCCTAGCGAATCACCCACCAGCGCAGCGCTCCACCTGTCCTGGCCTTGGCCTCGACTTGTGCCCCACACTGGGTGGAGGATACAGAAAAGGTGCTCTGAGACACCCCGGGGCTACATGCCGAGGGGTCGGCGGGCATCAGGCCGTCTCTTTGCATACCGCTGTTAGGCACGAGTCCGGCTAGCGGTTTTTACCGCTGCCTGTTTTTCATCCAGCTCTTTCTTTTTTGCCCTCTGTCGAAATGGCGCAGAAAAACCCGCCTGTTTCACCTGTTGGTTCCCTTGAGTCAGGCTCTCACCAGAGCACCCTCGATCACCCCCCAGATACTCTCGCGCTGCTCGTTGCGCAAGTGGCGAACATAACAGCTCGTCTCGACTCGCAGTCGGCCGAGGGTGCTGTTGCTGCTGCGGGTGCTAATCCGCACCCCCCTGTAGCTCAGCGCCGCCACGATGCCCAACTCGAACCCGTCCGGGACAGCCACGACGGCCACATCCTCCACCTGCTTAAACATCCCCAGCCTGGTTTCGTAACCCCGGACGCAGAAACACTCTTTGTTGCTGCAGCCCCTGCTGGCGACCCCACAGTCGCACAGCGCCGCCACGATGCGCCCCGCGAGCCCGCGCGTGCCGATGCGCACTACGACCCCTCGCGTCACGCCATCCGGGTTGATCACCTCCCACCACCTCCCCCCTTCCCCCACGCCGGATATGCTCTTCACCACCCCGGCCCCATATCCCGGAGGCGCCCTCTCATCTCATCCCCCCCTACCGTGACCACCGTGACCACCCGCACTCGTACGGCCCTCCGCGTCCCATGGCCGGCCGCTCTCCCTTTCCCGGTGGACCACCCCCTCCCTTTCATGGCCGGCACTCTCCCCCACTCCAACATGGCGACCCCACCCCCCGGGGCCGTCGTCGCCCCAATATTGACCCGGTGGTCATCAACCGGGCGGCACACGAAGCCCCCGGCTTCGACAAGGACGCCCTCAACCGGTCCATGAAGATGTCGGTCCCCGTCATGTGCCCGACCACGGACTTCAAGCAATGGAAGAGGACCTTCCTTAATTTCCTCTCCATCAAGGCCGCATACCTCATTCCTCAGCTGGCCATCCGCGACTCCGGCGTCTGGCTCGACGAACAAGCGCAACACTACGCCTACACGCTGCTTCTCCATGCAGCCAGCGCGAATAAGCGCGCTGACCAAGCCATGAAATGCGTTTCTCCAGCACGCCCTGACTGCGCCGCTGCCGTGTGGGACATCCTTTGTGAACGCCTCGACTGTCGGTCTTTTGCTCGCTCCTTGTCCCTCTTAGACAACCTGACGGTCAGACAGCGCCATGGTCAGTCACTCAGTGACTATGTCCACTACATGCGCCAGACCTTTGACGAGTACAACGACACATGCCAGTTGGTTGATGGCTCCGTTGCCATCCACCCCCACCACCTCGGTCTCCTCATGCTGCGCGGTATTTCCAGCAGCGGCCCACACGGTCAGGCGAAGCAATGCGTCATCAACGCCTTTGACACGGACTACATCATGTCGGCTGATGAAGTTATGGCCAGCATTCTCCACCTTGCGCACAACATGGAAGACGACCCTGCTCCGGACGCAACCGCTCCGGCCATATCACCTCCTCCCATCTCCGCGTTCGTCGCTGCGGGCCGCGGCTCGCACAGCGGTCGAGGCCCACCACACCGTAACCCTCGCGGCCATCGACCCAACAAGTGTGGCGTTTGTGGCAGCCTCCACCATCTCATGTCCGCGTGCACTGCCACGGATGACGCTATCCTTAAGTGGAATCTCGCCAAGCGTAGGCTGACAGTCCAGAAGTACGGCGCCGCCGACGGCACCCCCTCTGCTCACGCTGCGCTGCTGAGCGACGTCCCTGCCGACGACGCCCCCGCCGATGACACCGACTGCCTACCCACCCTCGCGGACTGCGCTGATGACTACGCTGACGACGAGGTGAGTGTCCCATTCAGCTCTGTGGCATTCTCCTCTTCCCTCGCCCCGGGTCGTAATCTGTCAAAGTTTTGGGTCGTTGATTCCGCCTGCTCGATTAACCTCACTGCGTTCCGAGATGACTTCGTGAAATTCACGCCCCCCTCCGCTCCCTCTCGCGTGGGCGGTGTCGGCGTTGACGTTAAGGGCAGTGGCTCAGTGCGAATTTCTGTCAGACTTGCCTCTGGCCAGCTCATTCACCGCACTGTGTATGCACTCTACACCCCTGACCTATCATCTCGTTCAGCACAGCGTATCGGCCGACTCCTTAGTGTGAGCTGGATGCAAACTCACAGCGGTTGTGAATTCATATTCCCCTCCAACTCTGACACTGGTTTGCTTTTGGTACCCACAGGCATGGGTGTGCTAGAACCGTCCGGAAACGGTCTCTACCTCCTTCCCCACCAGCCGGTCCTCCCTTCCAGCCCATCCGCACCGCCGGCACTTGACCCCTCACCTCAGGTTGCCCTTACTGCCCAGTGTGATCCCGTCCTGTGGCACCGTCGATATGGCCACCTCAACATGCAAAGCCTTCAGGCCCAACATACTCACGGTGTCCCGACTAGCCATGTGTTAACTAGCGTTGTAACCAAAGTTTCGTGCGACTCTTGTCTCCTTCACAAAGCCACAGCTGCACCACGCAACACAGCCGCTTGCGCGAAGCCATCCCACCCCCTCCTCAACCTGTCCGCTGACCTCTGGGGCCCGGTCAATGTCCCCTCCCCACATGGCCTCCGTTACTGCTTGCTCGTCATCGACCACCACACCAACTACATGTGGGTGCGGTTCCTTAAGTCTAAAGACGACGCATGTTCGGAATTGGAAACCATCCTCTTGGACATCAAACACCTGCATGCCCGCCATCACTCCCAGACGGGCGCGTTCGCACCGGTCCTCAAATTTGACTCAGACTCTGTGTTTGAAGCTGCTGTCACTCGCCGGATGTGCGCACACCTCGGCGTCGGGGTACAGTTCTCTGCCCCATACGCCCACCACATGCTCGGCAAGGCCGAACGTCCCTGGCGCACCATCCGGGACAATGCATCGGCGATGCTCCACAACATGGCCGTTCCCAACTCCATGTGGTCGTGCGCTGTCAGCACAGTTGTGTACCTTCGCAACCGCACGTACAGTCGCTCGGTCGGACCTAATGGGGGCGTCCCCCTCACACTCCTTACGTCGTCAGTGCCCAACGCCTCCAAGTTCCGCGTCTTCGGCTGCGCCGTTTTCGCCAAGGTCCCCGACAAACAACGTCGGAAACTCAGTGAAAAAGCATTTCGCGGCGTCATGGTGGGCTATCCCCCTGACGCACCCGGGTATCGTGTCTACAATCCGGAAACGCGTCGCATCACCACTTCCGTACATGTTGTCTTTCAGGAAGACACCCCAGGCTTCGACACACAACCCTCCGTCGACTCGGCCATCACCGACTCTTCGGACGACGTCCCCGCAGACTCACCCCTATCCCACCCCATTGACCTCACATCACCCACACCCCTACCCCCCCCGCCAACCCCTCGCCATGCTCGGCTCCGCTCCCACCCCATTCGCTACGGCGATATGGTTGCCCACCTGTCCGACTACCCACCCACACTCGTAACGGCGTGTTGTGATCCTGAACAAGGAAAAGCTCAAGAGGACATCTTTGAGCACCCTCACGTCCCCGACCTTGTCACTGGTCCCCCACACACACCTGCCGGCACGTCCCCTACTGCCATCGCCCTCCTCTCCGCCCGAGAGTGTGTGGAACCAAAATCCTACCGAGCTGCGCTGGACAGCGCCCAAGCCCCCCAATGGCAAGCCGCTATGCAACAGGAGTATTCCTCCCTCATCAGCAACGGCACGTGGGACCTTGTGGACCTCCCCCCCGGCCGCATGGTCGTTAACAGCATGTGGATCTTTAAAGTCAAGTCGGATACAGCCGGCGACGTCTCCCGCTTCAAAGCGCGGTTCGTCGCCAAGGGGTGCAGTCAACGCGCTGGACTGGACTACACGGAGACCTTCTCCCCGGTCATCCGCATGGCCAGCCTGCGTCTCTTCCTAACCATTGCAGCCGCCCGCGACCTTGAACTCTGCCAACTTGACATCGACACAGCGTTTCTCTACGCCCCCATCCGGGAGGATGTGTACATCCGCCAGCCCCTCGGCTTCACCGATGGAACGTCCAAGGTTTGTCACCTCAAGCGTTGCCTCTACGGCCTTAAGCAGTCCCCCCGCGAGTTCAACATGCTACTTCGTGCGTGGCTCGTCGACCATGGATGGCAACAATGCGTCTCCGACCCGTGCATCTACATCTATCGCGCCGGCCACGTCTTCGCCATGATCGCCCTGTACGTCGATGACATTCCCGCGGCCTGCAATGATGCCACCTGGCTCGCATCGTTCAAAGCCCAACTCGGAGCACGGTTCAAAATCAAGGACCTAGGCGACCTCTCCCAACTCCTCGGCATGCACATTACCCGCGATCGCTCCACGCGCACAATCTCGCTGGACCAGTCCAAGTACCTGCGCGACATCCTCGCCAAGTACGGCATGTCTGACTCTAAGCCGTCGTCCCTTCCGATGGACCCAGGCTTCCTCGCCGGCCTTGCACACTTGAACTCGCCTTCTCTCACAGGAGTGGCCAAGGACGTCTACCCAAGCCTCATGGGCAGCCTCCAGTACGCCGCCGTTTGTACACGCCCCGATGTCTCCACGGCGTTGAGCATCCTCGGCTCTGCCCAAGCCTCGCCCACCGAGGCACACTTGCAAGCTCTGAAAAAGGTCCTCCGCTACCTCCATGGCACCATCAACATGCGCCTGACGTTGGGGGGGGGGCTGGACCACAGTCTCCAACTCACAGGCTTTGCCGACGCTGATTGGGCCAACGACAGCAGCACCCGCAAGTCTCGCTCCGGCTATCTCTTCACCCTCGGACGCGGGCCAATCAGTTACAAGTCCAAACAACAGACTTGTGTGGCTCAATCCACGTGTGAAGCCGAGTACTACTCTGCGGCTGACGCCACCAAGGAGGGACTCCACCTCCGACAACTCCTGGGGGAAATCTTCGACTCCCCCATCACCGAAACCACCACCATCTGGGAGGACAACCAAAGCGCCATTGCATACTCCCAGAATGCCTTGGTCAGCGAGAAGACTAAACACATCGGCCTGAAGTGGCACTTTCTCAAAGACCACGTGGAGCAAGGGACCATCAAGTTGAGGTACCTCCCCACTGACCAGATGGTGGCTGACATGCTCACCAAACCCCTCCCAGGACCTGCACTAGCACGACACCGAAGTGCGATCCTTGGAGGACAAGACCCAATGCAACGCTTCATCCCGTAGCTACCTTCAGGGGGAGTGTTGTAAGTAATACCGCATACGTATTAGTTGCAGATAGCTATTGTAAGCTACTCTAGATATGATTAGTACATGTCTAGATCGGACATACCGATAAACTGTTTGACTCGGTACAAAGCTGTCGCTAGGCTACAGCTCTCCCACTTCTGTTGTCCCGACACCACGCCTGTAGGCTGGTCGTCGCCTTAACTGTTCCGTTTGCGGGACTGTGACTGTAACTACGTTTGCGTACGTTATCTTCCACACTAACTGTGTTTGCATGGTTCAATAGGGGCCCAAAGTGAATAGGAAAACACAAGGAAATCAACGTCATTGATTTCGGGCTACTTCAATGTGGCAGAGGAAGAGATACAACATCTTGCATGGCATGGCATGCAATTGATCGGACGCTCTGCACGGAACGCACGATGACTGCCAGTCATGGACTTACAAACACTGAAAAGGCAAGCACAATACATGTTTTTATCGGTACCGGCAGCCCGCTTCTTCGTCGAAGAGATACACTACGCTGTGGGAGAGAATCTGGGCGGAAAAAGTGCGTCTCACACCCAAGGCGAAATTTGAGTTTGGAGATTCGCCGTATTCGGTATGAGGCTTCTTGGGACCGCCATGTATGGGGATGTTATAGGGTTAAACTTTATGGCTTTACATCGCGATCAAGTAGTAGTGGATGTTATTCGTGCACGCACGAACTCTAACGTTTTTGGGGTGTGAGTTTCCCTCCCGCTTCTTGCTAGCCATGCGACAATGGCCCTACATGCTCAGCTTGACCCCGATCTCCGCACTTCGTCGTCTAGGCAGTTCTTGGCACACTTTCTCTTCAAGAGCTCTTGGCACACTTTCACTTCATCCGGTTCCTTGCCGCTACCCCTTCGCTCTAGAGGATGACGGGAGTATGGCGCCTATGGCGATCGAGCATGCTGGCCGCTTGGCTGCTTTCGTGGATTGTTGTCGGTTCCGTGGAGAATGGTTGGCTATCGCTCTTTGCGGTGTCCCAGTTACGTTCGCGTAAAATTTGGCGGATAGCCTTTGAAAAGCTAACTACATACCCAAATCTGCTCTGCTCAATCGATGCCATGTCGCTAGGTGGAAGTGCAGATGGGGGGAGAATTGACAAGATGTCTCATTGCTCGTGTGTAGCAGTAGATTGTAACTAATCAAAGGGAATTGTTAAAAGGTTATGTCACCTCCCTCTACACCACTAGGCTTAAATAGCTTTCCGTCTGGATAGCTTGCACCTGCTCTTGCTCGGTCCTCGTGCTATGTGCTAGGGCTTTCCAACCGTCATCAACAGACTAGCGACGCGGCTCATCTAGTTTGGGGAACCACATTTTGCATTGGAAACCTCGCTTGGCGCGACATCTAGCTAGTTAGATTTACTGTGCCTATACGTACCGGGAGCATGTATTGGTAGTGGTAATCTTAGCTAAATTGCAGTAGCGACGTACCCACGTTGTACGTCCTTCCGATGGAAAAGCACGAATTGTAATTAGGAACGACTACATGTACAATATATTGCAATGTACTGTTGCATGATTGTACTCGTCACACTCGTACCCTTTCCCTCTTGACCGATCTTGAGACCGCCGCAAGGCAGACCTCCGTGGTCTAAGCTCCTGTATTGAGGCAGTTAGTATGACTCAAGAATGCGCGCTAGGTGAGCGTGCATGAAATCAATGTACGCATGAGTCTTAGCAAACTTGTGCCATTGGGGCGTCTCCAAGAAATCTTGTAACGTTGTATTTCGATGAACCTCGTTCAACCGGTGCCATACATATGGAATGTCGTCTTCACTGAAGTGCGTCATGAAGAGCAAGTACTTGCCTCGCCGTCCAGGTAGCGACTTGATTGCACGACAAATAAGAGATTGAGAGACGTCAAATTCGTCATCGTCTTCCTTTGGAATAGTCACCGGGACAACCGGTCGGAGGGGAGCGGTAGAGCATGGTCCTCAGTTGCTCACATGAAACACAAGATGTAAGCGTATTGTGGCTGGAAGTTTGAACTTGTAACTATGTTTCCCAATATGCTCCTCCATTGTAAAAGGTTCCAAGCTGACTGTCCTTTAGCTTCTTATTTGTTTGCCCAAGTAGGAAAAGATTTGTTGTAACAACTGACACCTTGTCTCCTTTGGCAAAGTGTGGGGCTGTCGGCGGCTCCGAGCGTGCTTGCGTCTCGTCTTTAAGCAGCTATAACACCGAGCGTACCAAAGCATGTACTTATTGTAACAATCTTAACCGCTCTGACGCGTCTTGCGAAACCGGAATAGAAGGTTGCATACTGACATAAAAATTGGGGCCTCCTCAAGAGATAACCCAAAATAAGCCTCGAAGGGGGTGTGCTCAATTCCGAGCGCAAGAGAAGCGTTGTACGCAAATTCCACTTGAGGCAACAAGTTCGTCCAGTTAGATCCGTCGTAGCGACATAAGTACCGTAGAAGATGCTGAAATGTAGTGTTGACACGTTCCGTTAGTCAATATGTCTTCAGGTGTCGACTCGAAGACATATTCAGACGCGTTCCAAGGCGGCGCCAAAGTGTTTGCCATAAATCACTGGCAAATTTCGGGTCGCGGTCATTGACCAGTACGCGAGGCAGTCCATGCAATCGGTAGACTCCCTGTATAAACAAAGCAACAATTTCCTCGGCAGTAGCGCTCTATATACACGGCATGAAATGGGCCATTCGAGTCAGGTGATCGGCCACAATAAGCTCACTGTCAAAGCCATTGCTCATAGGCAAGTGTGTCAAGTAGTCAAGACCAACTATGTGCCACGGTCTAGGTGGATCCTGCAATGGGTAAAGAGCCGCAGCCATCTATGGTTGAATCTTTGCTCGTCGATACACGACGCAGCGCTCACAAAAATCTTTCACGTCTTGGCGAATTCGTTTCCACCAACATATGTCGAGCACTTTATTAGCAAGAGTACTAGAAACTCCTATGTGGTCAACTGACGAACTTTCGTGCAACATTGTGATCAATCTCAGTCGGAGCTCAGAGTTCCGCGGGATACAAAGGCGATTGAGGCGCCAAAAATACCAAGCTCTGGCTTCTATCCGGCTGTCTTTCATCCACTCACCCTCGTCCCCATGAAAAGAGTCTTGGAAGTACCCCTCGCGAATGAGATCGACGAACTCATGGCTCAGTTGCAACGCGTTAACCGTCATTAAGTTCAATTGTGCGTCTTCTAATTGCAACTAGGACGTCCGTCGTAAGTCTCATTCTGACGGAATTTCGCCATCCCAAAGTAATGGAATTGTGGCATGTGGTACGAAGAATGGTCGCCGACCTAACGGATCAGCTTCGTTCACGGCTCCTTTGCGGTACGCAAGTGTCATCGAGCCCACAAACGGTTGCAATTCCCGCATGTATCGTGCTTGCCGCTTGTTTAGCCGGTTGTTCGGTTGCATGAGCGGGTGTTGCAGTGTGTCGTGGTTTGCTACGACAAGGAACTTAGAGCATCCTTCAAGGTAACACATCCAATGCTTGACGGCTTCGCATACGGCCAAATGAGCTTCTAAATCGTACGCAAAGTATGTGTTGCCACGCAAAGCTGGATTTAGCTTACGCGCCCAATAAGAGACTGGTTGAAGTCCTCCTCCTTGATCTTCCCACGGACGAAGCATTTGCATCTACGGTGAACGTCGCGTCCGAGGTAACATACATGGCGCGGAAATGAGTCGTAGCTTGAGAGTCTCAAAGGCTTCCAAACATGCACGCGTCAGCGTAACCTTCTGTGGCTGGGACTTCGGTAGTAAGTCCGTCAATGGAGCCGTAAGGTCGCTGAAATGATGAATAAATCTGGCGTAGTAGAAGTTGCAGAATTGCACGAAGCTGCGAACCTCCTTCTTCGTCGTAGGCACCGGTCAGTCTGCAACGGCCTCGACTTTGTTTGTTGAAACCGAGATTTTACCGGTGGACACAGTGTAGCCAAGACTTTCCATCTCTTGAAGGCCGAAGAAGAATTTCTTAAGGCGTAACTTCAAGTCCTCCTCCTTAAATCTCTGAAGAACCAAACGCATGTGCTGCATGTGTTCCTCATGTGTGCGGCTGTAAATACAAACGTCGTCGAGGTAGATAATGACGAACTTGTGTAAAAAGTCGCATAGAATGTCATTCATCATCTTATGGAATGTAGATGGTGCATTGCACAATCCGCACGGTATGGCGACCCATTCCATTAAACCATCATGGGTATGAAAAGCTGTCTTGTGGACGTCTTGATCACGCACTCGAACTTGCCATAAGCCAGACGCGAGATCAAGATGCGTGTAAAAATTCACGTCCTCAAATTCATCAAGTGTGTCGTCCACACGCGGAATTGGGTAGGTGTCCTTACGCGTAACTTTGTTAAGGCCACGATCGCAAGGTCAAGTAACAAGCTGTCCACCATCATGAGTTTTCATAGTCAGCTCAGTGCGAATAAACGGCCGAGCTTCCGCGAGGTCCGTTAAAAGGGCGGTAGCTGTTGTAGAAAATTGTGGCAGCGTAGCGATGGCATCTTCCGTGTCGTCATGAGGTACACGTACCGAGGTGGGTTCGTCAGGAACTATAGTCGGGGCATGATCGTAAAAAGTAAAGTAAACGTCGACTAACCAAAGCTGAACATGCCAAGGAGGTGGAGCAAACACCTCCTGTTGAGTAGGATTGTCTAGGGACTTGCGAGTAAACAATTGTGTCCTTGCTGGGAATTCTCGGCATAGTTTCAAGTGTCGAGTGAGCTCGTTGAACTTAGCCCACTTAGGAAGAACAAAGACAACCATTGTAGATATCGGAGTTGTATGACGACAACTCTCGAAATGGCGTCCAATATGTTCATCAAACTCCCGGGGTGGATTAGTAAACACCCGTTCTTCTGAAAAATCTCTCTCCGGAATCGAAACACTCGGCGAACAATGAGTTAAGTCACCGTGCGAGTTCTGACCCTCTTCATTAGCACAACCCTCCACAGTGAAGTCAAATCGTGCGTACAAAGGTTCAAAAATAAAGTAGACTAGTTTCCAATCTGCCGAACTTTGGTTATTGAAATTGAAATTGAAATTGTTTACAACATGTCCCGGCAAACTGGACCGAGTGCTGTCTCACGGGCCACTCTACTTCGCCATACATGACTTATTAGCAAGTTGGGCCCGGGTCTCTCCGACCAGGTTCATTTCTTATCGGCACACCTATCTGCAATGTGTGTCTCGACGTTCCTCGGGAGTTATATAATTGTAAGCAACCTCAGTAATTGCCACAGTCCCCCCACCTAAGCAGTAACAGCGTAATAATTTTGTAATCAAGAAAAAACAGATCTAAAAATAAATCCACTTGTCTAGAAATGCAAAACTAAGCTGCTGCTCGACCTTCACGATGCACGGCCCGCTCCCACCGAACCGGGGTGTCGACCGGCCTAGGCCGGTCGGCGTTCGGGAGGGACGACGGGCCAGCCTAATCTAGCTCCCGCGTGACTTCGGTCTTGCCGAAGGTAGGAGGGGAAAGGTTGGCAAAAAACCCCTCCTCTCGCGGTCGCTCGTCGATCCCGCCGCTCCATCCCGTAAACCCCGCCCCAAGGTCTTGCCGCGTCCACCGACGCGGCGGTCCTCCGTGTCGAGGTCCCCCATCACCTCGAGGACATGTGGGGGGGACCGAGACACACAGACATAGAAAGAACTAGCGCTCCTGCCTCCGCGCCTGAATTTTCCCCGCTCATTTCCCCGGTTTTTTTTCTGTCTAGTACCCGGGTACCTGTCGGTTTTCCGGCCTGTGGCCGTACCTTCCCCCCTCTGATCGCGCGTCCACCGAGCAGCCTTTTCTTGAGCGGGGGCCTCCGCGCTCACCCGGGCCCACGCTCAAGGACCCATATGAGTATGAAGGTCTGTCGGGGTAGTGGGTGTCGAAGAGGGGGGGGGGCAGGTCACCGTAGCCGGATCCGGCGGGCCGCGGGCGCCCGGAATTAAGCAAAAACCCTCCGTGCCGGCGTAGCGACGCGCTAGTGAGCGCCCTACCCTGGTGCTGCTCCCCAACTATCTCGACGCCGGGTACGGACATTATTCTTAGTATCCAAAAAAGCCCTCCGTACAGGGCTTTCCGGCGGCGGCTGATCCTGAGGATCGCCGCCGCCTCCTGTAGCCGCTCCTCCGTCTGCGACTAGCCACCGTCATGTGCCATGTCTTGCCTCACCCCTCGGCAAGGTTCGACCGGCACAGGGCTGGTCGACAGCTAGCGAGCGCACTTTCCTGGCGCTGCTTCCCGGCTGGCCACCACCAGCTCCAACACCCGCCTCCCACCGCTGATCCGGCCGTACCCTCCTCGCCATCAAACGCTGCCATAGTACAGGCCCCACTCCTAAAAGTAAGGTTGTATCTAGGAGTATCTGTGCGCGAAAAAACATATCGGACGGGCCGAGCGGGAGATCTTGGCGCCGGTAGTGCACAGAAATTATTTTTTCAAAAGCCCTTTGTACAAGGCTTTCCCGACAGCTGCTGATCCCACGGATCGAGCTGTCGGCCCTCTTAGCCCCCTACCGTGCCAGGCCTGGCACGGCTACGGGGTTTCCAGCGCCCACCACGGGGAGGTGAGGGGATGCCGACGGGCCTGCGGGCGCACCCCCCTCCGGGGCCGCCGCCGCTGCGCCGCCGGCGGGCGCCGAACTTTGGTTACATGTTTACGACTCTCTCTCTGCTTATTTTGACGACGACCTTCATCTAGTGTTGCAAGAGTCGTGACCGTAGTCGATGGAGATGTCGAAAGAGTTTCGACGACCTCTGTCGCTTGTAGTGTTTCAAGACGATCAAGAGATTCAGCCGGCTGCTTCAAATCGTCAGTAGTACAACCACGCGACCATCATTGCTTCTTCGAAGGAGCACCCATCGCCTCCCTGCCTTTCAACTCCGGGCACTTAAAAAGACGTTATCCCTTATTGTGGCACTTGAAACAAAGCCCTTCTTCAATATGACGCTTACGCTCCTCCGGGGTCAACGCTCCGGCGATGGCGCTGAAGTCAATTCGGCAAGTGTTTGGAGAAGTTCGGCCACGACCTCCTTGTCTTCCTCTACGACCTCGACCTATGCTAAAACCAGCACCGTTGTTGCGCTTCCAATTTTTCGACGCCCCTACTCAAGGGCCCTCACAAGTGCGCTTCTTGGTCGGTTTTTCGCCTCCATGTGTTGTCGACGGGCCAGTTGTACACCACCCATATGTGTCGAGTCGGTAACGACGTCATTGAGGAAGTTGTGCTGCTCCACGAATTTCAAAGTGTAAGCTTTTTGTGAACGACGGGACTTAGCTTGGGTCTGAAGCTGAAAATGAGCAAGTCCACAAATGAAACGAACACATTGATGGTCATATGTCATATGTTTACGAAACCTCCGTAAAAAGTCGTTGAACTGCTCGGTGTAGGCGGCGTAACTCATGTTACCCTACGTAATTCCAAGAAGGGCGTTAATTACGTCATCTCGAATGTTGGGCAGCAAGGACGTCTTACGAAGCTCCTCCACCAATGTGTCAAAAGAAGTTGGAATGGTTGCTTGTTGTTCACGGTTTAACCACATGTTGTTCATGGGTCAAGAAAAGTGTGAACTGTGAAGTAACCCATGTCACTGCGTCGTAAGAATCACCTATAATTCCTAGCATGACGAAGCGTTGCGGTTGTGCCTCAATACAGTCTTCAACTTCACGCGGCTCACGACCGGACTGAAACTTGTAATTAATCGCAACCTTACGTTGAGTCTCAGTAAGAGTGGCATGTAGGCCAACAAAGATAGTTGTAGGGGTTTGAACTCCCATTCGCAAATCAGTCGGAGTATGACCACACAAATGGTTGATGTACCCTCAGATGAGCATCCACACATGCCATGAGTCGACGGATGTAAACCGAGAGTAACAAAGAAAATGCCTCGGTAACGACGTATCTTCATGACACAGTACTTAGTGCGTTTAAACAGCACGGCGAAAAGTCTCCCATCGAGTTACGTAACCAAAATGAAGTAACTCGTACTAACGCTTCAAAGCTGGAAGTAACTCATGTTTGGCCGGCGAAAGAGAAACACCGTTAATGTCAATCGTCGCCGGTACGACGTAAGAACCATCCGAATTAATAGTCGACTGGGCGGTAGCATCTTGCTCAAGCTTAGCATGTGTTCGTAAATTAGCCGTCACGTAGAGAACCGGAACATACGCCGAAAAGACGTAAACAAGTTGACGTTGCCCTTCGGGTAATGCGACGCGAACCGGAACGTCACTCAACATAGTAAAGTTATCATGAGGCAATGAAACGCCAATTTCCTAAAGTAACTCACGAACAACAACATCGACATGCTCTTCGTTAGGCAATATCAAACCAACAAGAAGCCGGGTTTTACTTGTACGAGGTTCACGCTGTAAAACGACCTTAATGCTGGAGACTTTGGAACCACCAACATGCAATACGACAACCACGTAATGACCAGGTCCAATAGAAGCCATTTCGAATCAAGAAATTAGCGTCGAACAAATCAAGTGACCTCATTAGCACGTGCATGCATGCGTACCTGTATGACAGTCTGAGAGGTCAGATTTCCATATGCTCGGGATGCTTTGCAGGATGGGGGAGCGCTGACGCCGTTGCGTCTCTAATTATTATCGACTCGCGTATGTTTTTGTCCCTGATGCCCTGTGGTTTCCACTACTTTCCTTGTAATTATGCTTTCATTTCTATAGTATTCTGGGGATCAATCCATCGAGGGTGAGGCAGTAATCTGGCCTGAGGTATACAGGTAAATATACAGTTTATTTTATTTTATTTTATTTTCATTGCTCCGGATGTCGGGGGACAGGCAGGTTGATTCGTCGCTATATGTAGTCACGATTACGAGAAATATTTCCAAAATAAGAGAAAATGGGTAATTGGGAAAAAGGGAGAAAGGGTATGGATTACAAGAAGAACGACTTTAACACGGACAGGGAAAAAGGGGGGGGGGGGGGGGGAACCAAAAGTCGCTAGAGTAGGGTACCTACAGGAACATATCACAGCATCGCTGGCGGTACCTGTACTATATGGGTTATTCAAATAATTCGTTTATTCGCGCATCTACCCTATACTGGTGTAGGTACCTTTATTTCTTGCCCGTATCTAATACAGCGCTGAAGGATTATTAGCGATACATAAAAAATTATATGAGGGGGCTATGGGCCAGTAAATCATGTACTGCCGTACCACACTCCATGCTGTCAGGATTAATACTCATATTCTCATACCAGTGTATTTTTCGCCCACGTAGGTAGCTGTGGCCGACAAGCGGATTGTTGTACCGCAAAAAAGCTCTGATTTTATTGGACAGTGCCGCTCTGGCCTGGATCTACATATTGCTAGCGACAGGGGGAGTGTCCGTCCGCAGTTCTCAGAATAATAGCGAATACTGCGATACGACCCCATGCAAAACCAGTGTTGCTTATTTTTGTAGCTGATGTGCCGTGACACATGCGAACCTGACGCCGGCTCAGCCAGGCAGACGCTCCAGTTTCCGTTATAGGGACTGGGGAGCTCAGTAAATCGATCAAAGTTTCAGTGGACTGCTAGCTGTGGGAGAGGATACCACACCAGGCGGAGCTTGAACGATGGATTTACAGGCCGCGGAGTTCGACCCTTCAAATCTAGAGCCTGCGGTCCCACAGATTGCGTCTGTTAGCGAGTCTGGTCACAGCTCGCAGAGTATATCGGGCCGACTATTAATTCCCTCGTTCTCAGCACGTCAGCACCGTCGCTCGTCACATGATGAAGAGCGTCCGGTGCCTGCTGCCGAGCCGGGTTCACTGGATTCATCACAGGAAAGCGAACCAAGGCGGTTGAAACTGTGAGCTATGCCCCGGCCCCGGCCACGGCTCCGCCGCCTTGCCACCCCGCGCAAGCCTATGTTAAAACCTCACCACAGCCGTTTCAACACTTGTGAATATGGGTTAATTAAAAATCATTTCTAAAATTATACGGCGATAATGAAGAGACGGCTACTATCCGAGACACTGGCATGTTGGCGGCGGGCGGTTTTTGCTGTACTACTAATTACTTAATCAACACTGCCAGTTGCCGTCTTTCCGCCGTTGCCTTTCCTGTCAGCCTAGACGCACCCCTTCGTAGTATAGCAGGGCAACCCGTTTTATGAAATTCCAGTTTGAGCAAATGGTGCTGCCCTTAAACTCTAGGGCTTTTCTTACGGCCCCGTGCTTGGCAGGTTTCGGATTTTGGAGGCGTCGTCTGGCAGCACTTTCGCCGCGGATTCGGCGTTGCGTGGAAAGCAAACAAAATCTTGGAAGAAATGGGGAAAGGTATGCGTGAGTCCCCGACTGCTTTTTTTCTAAATCCTCCAGCCCTCCGTGTGCGGTAGTATCGATCAACAAGGCTTCGACTCCGGCGACTTCAGGTGGAAGGAGTACCGGATACTGTGTACGAGGCGCTGATAGTTTCGTTCGCTGTGGCCAGGTTCATCCGGAACCTTCTCCTCGAGAGCTTCCGGAACACTCAAGTAAAGGGGCAGCCGGGAAAAGGAGCTTCAGTACCATGGGGACGCAGTCGAGCATAAGGAGAAAGACTGGTAGATATCGGTCGACTTGGAGCACAACACTCAAGGTGGATCCTGTGACTTTCGAGGGACTGTTGGAAATAAAGGTACGGGTGGACATTTTTCTGGATAGTGCATATGTACATGCCGTGAACGGAGGAGTGCACGCTGCTGAATCTCTGACGCCAGACCTTCCATTTTAAGTTCATCGAGGATCCTAGGGTCGTGACGAGGTGCCAGCGAGTTAAGTTCAGTTCTCGTGGACTCGCGGCCCGTGGGATATGCCTGCATTCCGGACCTATATACACAGACATTCTTTGTCTCGCTCGCAGGATACGAAGCTGCAGCAAAAGGGCCTCGTCTCGAAGGCGACGCGTCTCACTGCTACTGGGCAGCGTCTAACTTCAAACAGGGGGCTAACTCGGCGACTGTCTGGGAACTCGTTGCGGAGTGTGCGTGCGTTGGGGGGTATCTTGAAGGACCCATTGGGCTCGTCCTCGCGTAACACTCGGCCGACGGGGAGTTCTAACAAGGACGCGATGTTGTCGTCCTCACGGCGATCTCTTCTAAGCACTCGCCCTAAACAGGTACCCCCCCTCCCCGAATACTGCACACACACACACACACACACACACACACACACATACACACACACACACACACACACACACACACACATACATGCGATGAAGGATATCAGCTCTGCAGAACACACTTGCGGTTACTTCTCACAATCAGCTGATAACGACAACATTCCTAATTATACTTTGCCTTCAGCTGGCGTTCGAGATTAGATCCATCGACGACGGGCGGCGGAATGTGTTTCAAAGGCTGCCCAAGGCCGCGCTGAAGATCATCCTCCACCATCAGGACGAGATAAAGTTTGTGTGCTATGTGTACGAGGTAGCAGCCCATTGCTTACTCCACTTTCCTTTCTTGAGACACCAACCTAAGCGGGAATCCCAGAGGGGCCGTCGATCAAAGTGCGAAGGGGAGGGGGGGCAGGGGGGGGCTAATGCAGTTATGGTTCTGCGGTGCTGAACGGAATGCAGGCGGTGATGGTGCCATTGCGGCTAATCATATTTTACCGGGATGGGACCCGGGACAAGACGTGCTGGGCATGCGAGGCGAAGCACAATGGATTGCCCATGGTGGATGCCATGGTGGACGCTATTTTCACCACTAACATCATTGTCTCTATCTACCTCAAGGTAGGTTAGGCCATCAAACCTCATTGGGGCGTATTCTGGTATTTTCCACCACTTTTGTCAGCAGTTTTGAGGTTGGGGCCACTGGGCGCTGTGTGTGTTTATGTGTGTGTCGTGATTAACCCCGGAATATGCTGACCGGTGGGGACGGGCAGGTGACGGAGACACGAGCGTGGCGGGCTGCCCTTCGCAAGAATGTCTCGATCCTGCTTTGGGGCGGCAAACCTTACGACAACCCGCTGATTCAGTACTTCATCAGCTCCGACTTTATGATACAGTGGCTCCTCGTAGTATGCCTGTTCTGGGGCCTCAACAGCTTTTACCTCCCTACCATCGTATTTTGGACCTCCCAGGCCCTGCGCCTCCCCCGTGCTCTCCAAATTCTGGGCTACCTGTCTGCCAAGGAGTTGGACAGCAATGTCAGCATCGGCACTGTCGCGAGTGCTAAGTTTGTGCTGACTGTCTTTTTGGCGATACACTGGATTGGGTGCGTGTTTTACTTTCTCGCTATCGCCTCACGCTTTGAGCAGCTGGAGGCATGGCAGTCATGGGTGCCACAGTTCCAGGCCTTGAACAACATGTACGAGGGGGAGTGGGCCCTGGACGCGCAACTGGGCGGCCGGTTGGACCCGTATGCCTACCTCCTCTGCCTTTACAAGGGGCTCAACGTATTGAGCAGTCTTGGCTACGAGGAAGTGTCCCCTCGGCGGTATGAAGAGCTGGTCGTCAGTATTTTTGCCATGTTCATCCAGATGGTCCTGGAGGCTTACGTCCTGGGTGCGGCACGCGTCCTAATTTAGCACTCTTCGCTTGATTGCTTGCGCTCATGAATGTTTGGTTGACATCTTCCGTGGAACGCTGTCTCCTGCAGGAACGCTGTTTCACTACCTCGTCAAGCCTGACCCACTTGAGGAGGCATTCAATGAATTCATGATGAAGGTGGACCGGTACTGTGCGGTATGTGTGTAGTGCCGTTATGCGATTGGCTATATCACGTTGTCTACCTTTGTCTGCGTGCATGCATACACTCTGTAGATATGCGTCAAGATCTTGATTTTCCTCACGCTGTGTGCAACTTCCTCTATGGGCACCAGAATCGCCACTTGCCGGACGCGCTTCACAAGCGACTGCGTGCCTACTTTGAGTTTCAGCACTTGAAGCGTCGGCAGGACGACTCCGCGGTGGCAGAAGTGCTGCCACACTCGCTGCGAGTCGCGCTGGCGTCTCACCTCTACGGCCACCTGCTGCGCCGGAACCGTTTCCTCCTGCAGGACTGCAACCCGCAGTTCAACACGATGCTGCTGATGGAGCTGCGAGAGGTGTTCCTCATCCCCGGCGGCGTCATCTTTCATATGGGCGACATGGCTCGTGAGCTGTGCTTCCTGACGGAGGGCGTCGTGGAGAAAGCAAAGGATGGCAAGGTGAGTCTGACACTCTGACGTGCAGCACGTTTTGTGGCTTTAGGGGCTGCTGCGTTTGGATCATGGCTGCTTTGCTGATACATCGGGGTGCTGATACATGCGCGCTACTTTGCGCAGGTGACGAGCACGATGTATGGCGTGACGGACTCGAGCAACATGCTCGGCGAGGTGGCCTTCCTTATGAGCGTGCCGCACCCTTACATGGCGCAGGCGCAGAAGACGAGCTCGGCGTCACTGCTCACCCTCAGCCGAGCTGCATTTGACAAACTGCTCGCGCCGTACCCCGAGGCGTACGAACAGATGATGACAAATCTGTTGGAGGAGTACGACATGGATCGCAAGGGGATCGTCCAGAACGTGGGCCGGCGGCGGGGGGTGGACGAGGCTGTGCTGGAGGAGCGCGCGGAGATGATCGCGCTGATTCAAGGTGCGTTGGCTCAGCGGAACGCCGACAGTATGGGGTCGCTGAAGCACGCCATCAGCGTCTGTAAGCTGGAGGACGTGCGGAAGCTGCTGAACGAGGGCTTCGACATCACCTCCACCGACTACGATGGCCGTACCATCCTACACCTCGCTGCCATCGCGGGGGATGTCAAGATTGTGGAGATGCTGGTCAATGACTTTGATGCCGTCATCTCTGCAACTGACAGGTGCGTAGTGGACAGCACCGCGCTTGCTGACAATTGCACTCAGCGGTCGCTCGTTCTTACTGTTGCGATGGAGCTGTGTCGTACCTGCACCTGTGAGCAACTAAATGGAACAAGGAGCACTTCACTGCTGTGCCTTTTCACATTGAGCTGAGCCTTGCGGTGGTGCTACGACGACGGTGTTCATTTGACCTCATTTTGTCGAATAGCGGTATATTGCTGTTTCTTATTTTTGACATGTCTTGAATTGATTTCTGAAAATGGTACGATGATTTGTTGCGGTGCTTCCCTACCGATATACAAGGTACCTGTACTATAGTAGATACCCGTATGCTGCGGATTGAATCAATATGTGACTAATGGCGATAGTCCGCGTGTAGGAAACTTAAATTTTACCATTATTATCTCTATCTACTCGCTATCATGAGTTGCCGATAGTAAGCCGATAATCGCTGTCATCAGTACAGGTAGGGCTTAACCCAGTGCTGACACAAGCGGATAGATATCATCGGTTGAGGTGTGTATCAATTGTACTGCACCGATGATGATTGATTGTACGTACCTGTAGCGACTAATGCAATTTACTACCTGAGTGCCGTACGGGTACCGAAGGTCAGGCGGGTTCGTGTCGGTGTGGTATGTTTTTATGTCATTGTTGTGTTTTTACCGTTGGAGGCGTATTCATTTCATAATAGATATTCTCCAGGCAGTGGAAACCACCAGGCAGACGGGGGGGTTTCTTTCCTTTTCCCCCTTCTTCGGTGGTGGATTGCACTGCTTTTTCTTGTAAAATATTCCATTTAATATTAAAAACAGTAATATGATGACATTTTAGCTTAGCACCTGAATTGCTCTATCTAATTAATTAAAATCTTATTATTTTCGCCCCGATAATCTGTCAGCTCGTCATCAAAACGGGTGTGTTCGTATGATGGAACACAACATGTTTAGGATTGAAAACGTTTCATGAGATGTCATGTTTTCAATATGCTGTGACGAGTTAGTGACGCTGGCGACCCTCTATTGACGCTAGCGACAGCAGCTCGTAAGATGAATTCGTCGACAAGCTATTGAAATGGAAAATAGCGGCCAGTCGCCTCTCGGGTGATAGAATCCCCAGGAAACAAAGTGAAACATATGTCACAGGCTCGTGTGTTCGCTCGCTCACATGCGCTCAATAAACCCCGCATGCAGTCGCGGCAATGACTCGGTAGACACTCCCCGCCAGCCACGGGCGCCATCACTTGGCGTGTTGTTTAGACGATTATTTAGACATGGTGTGGTATATAATTAGCGATTACATAGACGAAAATTGATGGAATTAACGGAACACGGGGCACAGGCAACATAGCACTCGCGGACAGGAAAACGAGGAAAACAATAGATAGCGATTGGACAATAGACAATCTTCGCAAATATAGAATAAATAGGTAGTTCAAAGATGAATTGAAATTACACACAGTAGTAAGAGAGACGCGCGGAAAGGATTCAGCACATACATTTCCAACGACACGCGGAGGGAAAAAAAAAAAACTGCTCTTCATGGCACTCTGGGTTCCTATCTCCGCGACGCTTTTCAGGAGGGCAGTGCTGATGCTGTGGCATGCCTTCCTCTTCCTCGGGCTTTTGTTTTTTCCCTCTTTTCTTCTTTTTGCTTGGTGGCCTCCACTGCTTTTTCTTGTAAGAAATTATTGTATTCACAAAAAAAAAGAAAAACGAAGTAATGAAACCGGTGCTCGCAAAGACAAATGGCTGTGCATCGTGTTACCCTTCAAGTTGCCATATCCATGATTTCAGACCCTCTCATCACTCTTTCCCACTTAGTTTTTCTCCTTTTTCATGTATGCGTGTCTTTGGTGATGCATATGTTTCGTTATCATATATTTATTGCAAAGGCAAATGGAACTAGATAGGAAATGGGGCAACGACTGGTACATGTACCTGCACCTAATAACAGCAGGAGAGAACGCAACAACATCAGCAGAAGTTCACTAACTGGCTCACTGCAGTGGAATAAGGAATCATTGCGCTGACGCTCTTGGCTGTCATCTATCCTATGCTCCCTCAGGTGGGGGAGGCTGCCAATCGATGACGCGTTGGCGGGTGACCATTCTTCGGTGGTGAATTTCCTTCGGGATAATATGGGGTCGGGGTTGGGGGGGTCCCGCTACACTCGCGATCTTTGCTACGCGGCGGCTAGCGGAGACGCAGAGGAGGTGATGCGCAACATGCACAACGGAATGGACTGCAACGTAAGCCTCTACGATGGACGCACGCCGCTTCACATCGCTGCCAGTAGGGGACACCTGAAGGTGACTGAGTTCCTGCTCAGCAAAGGCGCGGCCATCAACGCGGAGGACGTGTGGGGCTGCACGCCGCTGGAGGATGCTGTGCTGAATGGCCACGAACTGATGGCACATCTGCTGCGCTTTGGCGGAGGCAAGCTGGGGAAGAAAATCAGGGTAAGACCGTCGCCCCGTGGTACAGGCTTCATTACCGATCGTTTATAGCTTTGGCTTTCAGCTGGGAATGTTGAGTTACTTTGTACATATTTACCTAAATTCTGTGGGAGCATCACATCATGGTGTCCCCTCCTTATGTGTTTCCGAGCATGCTTTGCAGTCTGTGTGTTTTGGGGTGGGGGGATGAATGCAAAATCTACCATCATCTTGCAAGCTCCTCTTGGACACGTAAGACTACCGTTGTGTTCGCGCTCATTTCCCGATGCAACCTTTGCATTGAGCTTGCTGTGATATGCAGACGGACCCCGGCCACGCGGCGATGCACCTCATGACCGCCGTCAGTGATGGCGACATCAGCAAAGTGAAGCTGATGGTGGAGAACGGTATCAGCCCCGACGTGTGCGACTACGACCTGCGCACCTCCATCCATATTGCCGCCTCCGATGGCATGCTGCTCAGCGTGGCGTTCCTCGTGGAGAAGTGCAACTGCGAAGTCAACCCCGTGGACCGGTGGAAAAAGACACCGATGCAGGTGTGTGTGTGTGTAAGTGTAAGTGTGTGTGTGTGTGTGTGTGTGTGTGTGTGTGCGCGCGCGCGTGCATCTCACTTTTATGCATTCACCTGCACTTGGCTGTACCTGCACTCGTGCAGCCTTGCTGACCGCTGACATTTTGCTCCTCACGGCCAGGATGCCTTGGAAGCTGACCACTTGCCGGTGGCAGTCCTGCTGCGTGCATATGGTGGGGAGTTGGGGCCGTCCGCCGCTCCAGACCTTATGCATAAGCTTAACGGCGAGGGGTGGGGTGTTCCCAGCGTGAAGGACGTCCGGAAACAGGTCAATACCATGATGCTAAGCCAGGCTGCCAAGGGTGTGGCTCTGAAGGACATGAGTAACACAGATCACACCAAGCAGAACGGGCGAGTGCTCACGATGGTCATTCCCAAGCTTGAGCGAGTGAACAACGAGCTGGAGCTTTTGCGTAATGAAGTCCGAGCGGTTGAGGTCGCCACAGGGCCTGTACTACTGATGATGGTGGTGGCGCTGACCCAGCCGGGGGCCAATATGGGGGACAAATTGTTTCTCGGGCCCGGGGAAGGTGGAAGTGGAACAGGGGATCAAAAGGGAACTCGTCGTCTGGGTTCAAAGCGACGGAGCAGTGCGACGGACATCCGGTCGTCTGCGGACACGCGTGGGGGTAGCATGAAGGACTTTCGGTCGACTAGCCTGTCGGCGAAGAATGTGGGTGGGGGTGGGGGTGGAAAGGCTGAGGGGCAGGGGCGCTTTGTGCGTGTGCTGCTCACCTTTGGTGACTTGGGCGTCCACATTAAGCGACTGGCTCGCACCTTCTACAGCGGGTACGTACACCCACAGAAAGCCGCAACCTGCCTCGCACCTACTCGCCCACCCTCACAAACTGTCTCCAGCCATGTGCTCAGTAACTATAGTAACTATATATACTGCACTGCACTACAGCGGCGACGAGTTGCATGAGCGCATCCCTGCGCTGATGAACGCCATTGGCGTTGACTTTGACGACGAAGTGTTGACAGAGATGATCGAAACTGTGGTCACAATGGGAGACGTATGCCCTCCCCCTCCCTAAACCCCGTCTCCCCTTCCAGAACCAATCTGCGGTGGTGTCCGCCAATCTGTGGCCATTCGGACAAAGTCGCGCTCCTTGTGTCTGATGGGGAGCATGGGAACCTACCTTTCCACTTGCATTTGCTGCTACGCCAACAGGACCGCGAATTTGGGAGCATGGACTTTTATAAACTCCTTTGCACCGACGCAATGCACGCTCTTGTGAACAGCGGTGGGGCACCGACGTCCACACCAGAGGAGCACTTGGTACGCTGGATGTCCTCCCACCCCCGCGCCTTACCTCCCTCTTTGTCACATTATCCCCACCTCTACCTTTCCGCCCCTTCTGTAAATCTCCCTTCAGCTAGGCAGAGCTCACTGTACTGTCCCCTCATCTGTAGCGCTTGAGGCACATCAGGGAAGCAATGGAAAGTCTGTCGTTTGCCTGGGGTTGCATGTCCCCGGACGGGGAAGTGGAGGTGAACTTGGACGACATCTCTGTGGAGACGGCGCAGAGGGTGGTGAGTGTCCTACTTGCTGCTACCGCCGCTCCTGGGCGCGATTGGGGGCTGGGGTGGGGGAGATACAGCTTGACAAGGGCTTACTGTGTGTGTGTGTGTGTGTGTGTGTGTGTGTGTGTGTGTGTGTGTGTGTGTGTGTATGTGTGTTTTCCTGTGTCCGGCAGGGGAATGCTGGACTGGAGGCCATGAAGGATTCTTTGAGGGATATCGGCAACCCAAACAGCACTCTGAAGAAGTACACCTTCCTGCAGCTGCTGATGGTCATGGTCGGCGAGGCGGACATGGACGTCAGCGATGACGACGACGATGCGGCCAGCATGAGCGACGGTCAGAGTGAGAGTACGCTGGGCCCCAACCTCGACGACCTTATGATGGGGGCGGGGCAGGTGAAGGGCGTTGCGGGTCAGCTTGCGGAGAAGGAGGACGTTCATCAGGAGCTCATTGATGAGATCAACATTCTATCCGGGCAAGCCATGAGCGCTATTGCTGCGTTTGAGGAGTACATTACGCAAAGTGGGTGGCGTGGACGGCTGGTGGCGTTCATTAAGTACACCGTCCTACGCGAGCGACGCGTGGAAGAAATGTTTGCCAACGAAATTTTCAACTTGCTGGATGAGGACTGCACCGACGTTTTAGACGACTACGAGCTGGACATCCTCAGGAAGGCGCTGCTGGTGAAGATACAGCGCTCAAACAAAGCTAAGCCCGGCGACAGTGAGGCTGAGAATGAGCGGGTGCAGGAAGTGAAGCGTGTCACACTCGACATCTACAACCACATCGACAACGCCACGTACGGATACACCCATAACCACATCTCCCTCACCTTCTCCCTGTCTGTGTATGTCAAGTCAAGCCACGCGATGCTGCAGGTTTTGCTGACCTTATTTGCGCTTGCAACTGCTGTTGCAGCTCTGTACACATGGGTCGTGAGGAGTTCATCAGGTTTTGCCGCCCGTTGCTCACGGTGTGGAGGGACGTGGACAGCAAGCACAAAGCAAGCGCAGCAGCGGGCAACATGGCACACCCTGTTTCTAGCGTCCCATCAAAGCTTGTACTTAGTCCGAACTCCAAATGGATGGCCCGCTGGCGGGCCCTAAACATGCTCGTCGCCATATTCTACTTCCTCGATGTCCCCTTCCGGATTGCTTTCCACAGCCTCTACTGCTTCGGCCAATGGTACTCGTCTCACACTTCCCTCTTCAATCTCGCCATCGACTACCACCTGCTCATTGTAATGGCGAGCTGTACTGATTTGCCCCTTTCTGTTGTATCAGGTACCTCGTGCTTGGCATGTGCTGTGAGTGTTTCCAGCTGGCGAACATGGTGGTTCGCTTCCATACCGCATATGTGAATAAGAACAGTGTGCTCATCACCGGCCTGGGAAAGGTATGCTTTACGTTCATTTTTCAACCTACGTTGGTGTAGTTAGATGTGAGTTTGTTGTCAGTAGTACTGCGACTCTGTCCTGTACCCACCGACTAACTTGCTCCCTCGCTCGCTCCCGACTGCTTGTCCAGGTTCGCCGACACTACTTGAGCCATGACTTCATGCGCGACTTCGTCGCCTCTATCCCGTTTGATTTTTTTCTTGTGGCCGGAAATGGATTCAGCTTGGACCCCAGCAGGCCAGATGCGTTTTATTGGCTACAGCCTAATGTACAGGGCTGGCTCCGACTTCCTCGTCTCTTCCTCATCATCGGGTTCTTCCGGTGGTGGCTGCGCCGCTCCGCCTCCTCCCACCTCGGTCTACTGCGCCAGGCGCTCCGGAAGCTGATTCCCGTGCTGTGTGCACTGGCACACCTCATGGCTTGCGCGTGGTGGATGGTTGGCACGTGGGAGCAGTGGCTGCAGGCAGAGGACTCACACTCGGGGGCGGTACCGACAGTTGGACGCTCGTGGACGTTGGGTTACATCGGGATGGGCTACACTCACAATATTATGACCGGCCTGAATGACTGCCTCACTCAGTATCTCCTCTCCATGTACTGGGTCGCCACGACACTGTCCACGAGCGGCCTGGTCGGTGATATGACGCCCTCCACCTGGTCGGAGGTCGCCTTCACATGCTTCGCCATGCTTGTGTCTCTGACGCTGTACGCGTACGTCCTTGGGGAGTTGTCGAACGCGGTGATGAAGAAAGACGAGCTGCTAGTGAATCAGCGTAGCCAGCTCAGCCTGGTGCAGAGTTTTGTGAAGGGGCGCGAGCTCCCGCCCGAGCTGCGGGACGCCATTCTCAGCCAGTTTGAAAACAGCGTCAAGTCGCGCGGCGGCAGCTCGGGGCTGCTCGACGACTCGGCAGAGGAGGTGGTGGAGCGGCTGCCGCATTCACTGCAAGTGGACGTCGCTCGCTGCGTGTCGCGCGGGCTGGTGGCCAAAGTTGAGATAATGGAGTACTGCAAAGACAGCTTCCTAGACGCTTTGAGTGTACTGCTCAAGGTAGGACCTGCATGCTTCCTTCGCCGAGAAATATAACTCACCGTCGTATATGATCAATTGATACTATAGTTTATTAAGCTTCACATTTCGCGCTCTTTCCACCATCTCGCCTTATTGCCGATGTCGTCCATATCGTCGTCTTGTCGGCGTTTCACCGGATTTATTTGTTTTCTTCATTTTCGTGGCCGAATTGTCAACCCGCTTCTAGATGTTTGTGCTTGCCACGGCCTAACAGCTGCTTGCCTATATAGCTCTGCCTCTGTTTTGTGCGCGACTAACCTTCGAAATTTGACTGTGGTTATTCGCCATGCCGCTGTGAATGGGTTCATTGTCTGCTTTTGTTTGTTTCTATAAGATGCGGATGGCTCACTCTTCGTGCGCCATCCTCTACAGGAGAAAACCATGACGCGCGACGGGTATCTTTTCCGCGCCAACGAGATATGCGACAACCTATACATTGTGTGGAAAGGGGCAATCGAGTTCGTGGTGGAGGAAGAGGGGGAGATGTACGTGACAAAGACCCTCGAGCCGGGCAGCGTGGTGGGCGAGCTGTCTTTCTTTTTCTCTATGAAGCAAACCGAATCAGCGCGGTCGAAACTCAACAGCCCCGGCGCGTCGCTGTTTGTGTTACGGCACAAAGATTTCAAGGAGCTTGTTCGGCTGTACCCTGCGGAGGAGCAGGTTATCGTGAAGCAGGTGCTGACGTTGCACAAGGACAGGACGGCGCTGATGCAGGAGCACGAGTTTCTGGACTCCGGCGATAATTATCTGCTGGAGGTACAGCGCAGCATGGAGGCAGCAGAGAAAAAGAAACGACAGCAGCATGTAGTGGACATGGTCACCGCCGCTTCGGAAGGCGACCTACTCAAGCTCAAGGTACAATTCCCATTGACGCCCTCTTCAACACGCACGCACACACACACACACACACACACACACACACACACACACACACACACACACACACACAAGCGCACACTTCAATTTTACGATTCACCTCTCGTCTGCTCAAGTCCCTGATCTTAAACGCTGCTATTATGAAAATATAGCCCCTCCTTTCATTCATGGACCTCGTTATTCTTTTATGTCCATTTACATCCATTTGCATATATTTGGATTGTATGGTCCAATCAAGCCACTTCAATTGATACCAAGCATGCCCATCTTTGAAAAATAATGGCCAGTCATCTAGCGTCGAGTTTTATCTTTTTCATTGGTGTGTACTCAACATGATGACCTGAAGAAACCCTATTTATGTTGTACCATGTGCAGGGCGTGATGCGGGAGCACGGGCTGATGGTTGACGAGGCAGACTACCATGGTCGCACTGCGCTACACTTGTCCGCCGCCAATGGCCACGTTAATGTGGTAAGCTGGCTTGTGGGCACCATGCGCGCGGATGTGAATGTGGTGGACATCAACGGCATGAGCCCACTCATGGAGGCAGTGCACTTCAAGCAACATGAGGTAGCGAAGTACCTTCGGTCGCGGCGTGCAACCTTGGTTCACGACGACAAGGCGGGCGAGATCTGCGAACTGGCGAGCCAGGGGCGACTGGAAGACATTAAGCTGCTGGCGGAAAACGGCTTTTGGTTAGCAGATGTGACGGTAAGGACGGCAATGTTGCATAGGATGCATGTGGTTGTGAATGTATGTGTGTGTGTGTGTGTGTGTGTGTGTTGTTGCAAAATGCATCAGTCTGGTTTATGTCATAATCAAATTAGCCAAACGCTTAGAAACTTCAATGTCGCCGGTGATAACGGTTTACCCGGCTTGTATTTAATGGGCCCCTGTCATTCCTTTTATGATGCGATCGCATTATGGGTTGTTTTCACATGTCTCGGCAACTATCGACTACTGCCAGTTGATTTAAAGCAGACCAGCAGACTGATTCCGACATTGCTCCCCGACTTTCCTGTCTAAGAGTTTTGGGTTTTTGTCTTGACATCATTTTACATTGCAAAGCGTGGTTATTGTTTGGCTAATGCATGTCTACATCCCATGGGCAGGCAACTGACTGCGAGGAATACTTGTCACCTGCCACTTCTGAACCTTTCCCCTTTTCCTCTTGTTCAGGACTATGACAGCCGGTCGCCGCTGCACTTGGCCGCCAGCAGGGGGCATTTGGATTTGGTCAAGTTTCTGGTCAAGGGCGGTGTCAGTGTCAACGTGCGCGACCGGAACCACTACACCCCTCTGCAGGTAGCTACCACTAGCAGGGCGCAGAGTTTCCCGGAAAATTGCCCCCATGTTTTCCTGTCCTTTGGTCTAACTTTCGGTAGGGTTATGGTTGCCTGTCAGTGAATTGGTTGAAGGGGAAGTCACTCCTATTCCATGATTCGGCGTGGCGCACGACTCCATATCGGCGTCATGAATGCGATGAAGTTGTGTACATACTCATTCATCTTGTCTTGATTTCCATGCCTGACTGTGCTATATAAACAAGTTTTTTTCGCCCTGTAAAATTTATTCTTTGTTCACGTTTGGTTGGCGTTGTTTCGCAGATACCGTCGGAAATCATACTTTATAACGTTCATATTTACGCTGTGTACCCCACACCTCGTGTTCCTAGGACGCCATGTTTAACGGTCACAGCGAAGTGGTGGCATACCTGCGTTCTGTTGGTGGCTCTATCTTTAGCGGCGAAATGGCGTACCGGCTCTGCATGCTCGCCTGCAATGACGACCTTGACGGGATGAAGGCACTGGTTGAGGTTGGCGTGGACCCCAATCTCCCCGATTACGACCTGCGCACCGCTCTGCACTTGGCCTCGTGCATGGAGAGTGTCATGGTACGCTTCGTCAGCCCCTCCTGTGCTCACCTCTCCTTTCCCCGTCATGGATTCCGACGCCGATGATAATTTCGATCGAGTCATTAATTATTATCGATAGTTTGTGTTTGTGGAATGTGGTATTGTCGACCAATTCATTAATCCTATTATTTATATCACTCTCATTTATTTTCGATCATTGCTGCGTTAACCAGAATTACATCGGGAAAGTTTACTGCGATAGATTTGTTTACATATGAATTTATTTTCTACCGATGAGTCTGCGCGCTCTAGAGTACAGGTACGAGTCAGATGGGAACAGAGAGCTGGCGTCCGCCCGGCAGTCTGATGAAAACTTTCTCCCTGACACTGATTTATTGAAGAGGAGCGGAGGTACCCAGGAAAAGGGGGGTTTACGGGTACTGAAATATTATTGTTCTTTCTGCACGGGCAAAAAAATTCTAAATTGATTTAGAAAATTCAACGTCGCCGAAATGTATACTTTTTCCAGTCTATGACTCGCTATCCTCTCCTTCCCTCCCCTTACCACTGATGAGTCCGGCGTGGCCAGAGAGATATCAACAGCTAGATTGTTGACTATGCGGGAGACAGGGACATGCGTTGCACTGTCTTTTTCTATTCGGATCGAATTTCAGCGATCAAGTTTGATGTTGCGTGAGAGTGCCCCAAAATCGGAGAAAGTATGTCCCTGATAGCGCGTTGGAGAGCAATCTCATGAGAATTCCGAATCATTCACAGAATATGTGCCGAATCACTGCTCGTCCTTTTACAAAAAATATCACTAGTACGGAGAAATCGCGCTAGAAATGTACCTGAAGCTCCCTAATAAATCCGCTCAATCATCCTAATATGTGATGCGAAAGAATCCTGCATTCGGTGTGCTGTTTTTTCTTTTTTTGTGACGTGCGATTTCCTTACTTAATTATATGCCGCAGAGATTTCCCTTGATGTGATATGATATTATTTGATATGATTTCCTATGATGTTTCCGCACACAACATATTTCGTTCGTCGATCTACTCCTGTTCCCTTTCGATGTTTTTTGAGGGGATGTTTGGCGAGAATTTATGCAACGTCATTCTGCTGCTCTTCATGGTACTTTGGGTTCCTATCTTCGTAATGCTTTGCAGGAGGGTAGTGCCGAAGCTGTGGCATGCCTTAATGTTCCTCACGCTCCGGCAAGGGGGGGGGGGGGGGGGGGGGGGGGGGGGGGGGGGGGGGGGGGGGGGGGGGGGGTTCTTTCTGCTTCTTTATTGCTTTTTGCTTGGTGATTTCCATTGCTTTTTCGTGCAAACTATTTCTCTCAATGTACTCTGATTTTTAAAACAGTGCCGGGTTCCTTCCCATCTTCGAGATGCTCTGCAGGAGGGGGCAGTGCTGATACTGTTGCATAGCTTCCTGGTCCGAGGGCTCAGACCTTCGTGTTTGAATTTTCTCTTGCCTAGTTATAGCGTTCTGCTCTCTTGTTTTTCTTCAAGGTTTAGATTACAAATCATCCACGTACAAATGTGCGAATATCGCTTTTTGTGTACGTTTAATGATTTTCTACAAACTATGATTTGTCAAATATCATCTCGTACCAGTTCCTCGGGCTTTGGTTTTTTCCTCTTTTCGTCTTTTTACTTGGTGGCCTCTACTGCTTTTTCTTGTAAGATTTTTTCACTATTTTCATACCAGTTCCGGGTAATTTCTGATAAATGCGTCGTGGCAATATCTTATTGGGTAGCGCTTACGATAATTTCAAGAGGTGCCTGTACCCGGACACCGTAT
>JAPMLY010002614.1:0-40817 GCA_026401115.1 Tetraselmis chui
GGAGGGAGAAACGCCGGGATGGTGGGCTGTTCTGTGTGCGCGACTGGCGGACGCTGCGGCGCGCAAGTCGGAAACCTCCTCGCTTGACGACATTTATAAAGTGGCGGGCATCATCGTCGCCGAGGGTGCGTTCAGTCCCACCGATATACTTGACATGTTAGAAAACCACCGCCGCTGTAGCTTACATCCTATAACTCGCGCCCTCGACGTTAGGCATCCCTCCGGAGACGGAATGGGTACGCGCAGTCCGCCCGACTTTGCGCGCGGCGGATGTGGCTCGCCATCGAGCCAAGTGGCTCGCGAAGTGTGTTCGTACCATCCGTTGGGCGGGGGTCAGCGCAGAGGAGGTGGTGGAGGCTTGTATACCCAACGCCACGGAGCAGGTGGGATTCCCGCGGGCTGCGCGAAAGACTGACCATTGCTATGCTTTTTTTTTCTCGAGTCGACGACGCAGCATCTTATTAACGGCGTAAGTCGTAAATCGTAATTTATGTTAATGCACTATTGCGGTATATGCAATGCCGACACCAGGTGTCGCGGATGAGCAACGCGGCGGAGCTGGCGGACACTGCGATGCAGTTCGCTTGCGCTGGGGCACATGACGAGGCGCTGTTCGCGGCCATCGCCGACGCCGGCGTCGCGTCCTGTCTTACCGTCAAGAACGGCGGCCTGTTGGTGAGCGTAACTTCTGAAATATGATAGTTGAACTAATTTCATTAAAATGAATAACGGAAAGCTAAAAAACAAAAATGCAGAAATAACATCACAGCTCGCTCGCCCGAAGTAAAAGTTGAAAATACACACACACACACACACACACACACACACACACACACACACACACACACACATTCACACACATCCACTCACGCGCGCACGCACACACACACACACGCACACACATAGACTCACTGATTCACACACAAACACACACACATCCACATACACAACTCAAAGACACACTCGCAAGCTTACACACACGTACGCGCCCTCCCCCCCCCCACACACACACGTAATGATGCACACACACACGCACACGCAAACGCACAAATAATAATCCACACACACACGCGCACATATAATGATTTACACACACACACACACACCCGCAATGATGCACACACACACGCACACATAATGATTCATACGCACACACGCAGACGCACAAATAATAATGCACATACACACGCGCATATAATGATTTACACACACACACACACACACGCACACACACACACACAGTCACTCAACACACACACACACACACATCCACATACACAACTTAAAGACGCACTCACAAGCTCAAACACACGCACGCACGCTCCCCCCCCCCCCCCACACGCAAATATAATGATGCACACACACACACACACACGCGCGCACACGTAATGATTCAGACACACACACACAAGCAGACGCATAGATAATAAATCACACACACTCACACACACACACACACGCACATACAATGATACTCTCTCTCTCTCTCTGTCATTCACACAACACACACACACACACACACACAAAACAACTCGCACGCTCACCCCCCCCCCGCCCCCCCCCCCCCCCCCCCCCCCCCCCCCACACACACACACACACATTATTAGATCCATACACCCGCACGCACACGCACATTCAAACGCACGCAAGTACACATGCGCATACAAACACTAGCACACGCACACAAGCAAACACATTGTTGGACAAGCCTCCCCCTCTCCACCACCACACATACCCACTAACCCACACATTCACCACATACACTCACACATACACCGCCACCCGCACATTGACGCACTCCCATTCACACACACACACACACAAACACGCACAGACACACACAGACACACACACACACACACACACACACACACACACACGCACGTACACACACTCACATATTCATGCACTGGGCATGCATATACTCACATCCACCCAAATGTATACATAAACACGCACAGTGGCTTATTCCAAAAATAGATACACATAAACATACACACTCACCCTCGGATATTCACTCGCGCACATCCGGCGCGCCCCCCTTGCATATGCAAACACACACACACACACACACACACACACGCGCGCACAAATCCATGAGCACGCACACCTTATCATTTTCTCACACTCTCGCGCATATTCTATACTGTCACCCCCCCCCCCCCCCCCCCCCCCCCCCCCCCCCCCCCGCACACACAAACATTCGAACACATGCACACAAACACGCACGGTTGATCATCCTGAATGGAAATGCAAATACATGTACACTTACATACATATATTCACTCACGCACGTACCTGCGCGTCCCACCTTGCTCATAGACACACACGAGCCCCCCCCCCCCCCCCCCCCCCCCCTCGCCCTTTACACACACACACACACACACACACACACACACACACACACACACACGCGCGCGCACACACACACACACACAATCGTGCACACGCGCACCTCCTCATTCTATCACATTCCCAGGCATATTCTATACTGTCATTTACCTCCCTTTTTCAATTTTCCACTCTCGCATACGCATAGGCAGGCTCACTCCCTACCCCCATCCCTCCCCCTCCGCCTCCCGCGTGTCATTGAAATGCAGCAACTCTTTATGACGGTGCAGGCATCCGGCGTCGAAGCGCTCGGTGGACGGCCACCGCACGCCTACTTCGGAGCGCTCCCTCAGCGGCTGGCAGCGCCGGCCGGGACTGGATGCGGAGGAACCCTCCGGCCCGGTGCGCAACGGGGCGTGCGCTTGGGCTCGCATTCTCATCACGGCAGCAGCGGCGATGTTACTGAGCTACGTGCTCGTCTGTGTGGCGCAGGTGTGGGCGTCTTTTGTGGCGTCACAGGGTGAAGATGGGGAGGTGGCGTGGGGGACGCGGCAGCCGTGGCACGCGGCGGCGGCGGAGCGGATGTGGGGAATTGCGCGAGAGCTGGGGAGGGGGCTGTTTATTGAGGGGTTGGAGGAGGTGCGGGAGATGGGGGTGTTTGGGAAGGTCACGCTCGCGCTGCTGCTCCCCTTCACCCTCGCCCAGCGCGCCACCATCCCCATCATCGTGGCGGAGGCCTACAGCCGCGCCTGGCTCCTCGTCTCCATCACCCTCTGCCCCGTGTGGATGGCGTACACGCTCGGCTGTTGGCACATGCCTCCCGTCCTATGGGCGGCCACGCTCTCGGTACGCCCGGTCTTCCTCCCTCCACGCATGTTCCCCGTCACTGCAACGGTGATCGGAGCTGCGACAGCTCAAGAGTGAGAGCGATTGTGATGTACTGATTTGCGAAAGCGGTGCGTCCGGGTTTGGCGTTCATGACAACTTGTGACTAACCTTGTTACAAGTTTGATAGGGACATGAAGAGGAAAGGTTTGTGTCCAGGTTTTCGAAAGTCAAATTAGAAGGGTCTTTGGTTTTTCTACACCCTAAACCCTCCTTGGCATCGCGGTTTGCCACACCGTTTGTTGTTCATGCGGAGCAAGTTCCAACTACGGAACCTTGCGTGAGGGGGCGTATGTTCATGCTCCGCTCCTGTTGGTGGATGTATGTCATCCTATTGGGACGAAAGTGACCGACGGGTGTGCTGTCCATATTGTGCAGGTCGCGCTCGGGCTCGCGGTGTTAGCGGGGCTGACGTCCTCAAGGGACGTTCCACCCGAATGGAACTGCGGCTGCCGCATCCTCATCGGTGTTTCCCCTCCCACCGCTCCTCCCTCCGCCTTTGAGAAGTGCTGCTATTGTTTGTCGTTGAGTTGTTTGTTGCTTACTCAGAAGCGTCACTTATTTGTTTTGGCAGGCGCGGCGTTGATGTGCACCGCAGGCTTCATCGTGGCCGCCACTTGGATCGCCTTTGTGGCGCAAGAGTTGGTGGCGATGTTGCAGTTTTTCGGGCGCCTGTCTGGCGTGAGCAGCGCGGTGCTCGGCCTCACCGTGCTCGCGTGGGGCAACTCCATCGGCGACCTCTCTACCAACATTGCCATGGCCAAAAGGTGCGGCCCCCTCTCGCTCTCCAACACTCGCTCATACTCTTGCACGCATCTCTGACTCGCGGCGCGGGTGGGGTGACGGTGCGCGTAGGGGGCTGAGCAACATGGCGCTCACCGCCTGCTTTGCGGGCCCGCTGTTCAACCTGCTCGTCGGTTGCGGTCTGGGGTTCGCGCGGTGGTTGAGCGCCAACGGGAAGAGCGCGGTGCCGGCGCGCCTGGACTCGAGCGTGGTCGTGGGCTGCGTCTTCATCGTCCTCAACTGCGGCTCCATCGTCCTCAAGGGGGTGTTGAACCGCGGCGTCATCCCCCGCTCCTTCGGGTACTTTATGATCGCCGTCTACGCGTTGTATGTCGCCACGAGCCTCGCCTTGCTGTTCCTTCTATGACGCCACCCACGCGTTCGGCTCTTTCACCCAAATAGGTAGACATTCAAGTTGCCCATCTCCGAACACGCCTAGATCAAGGTGTGTTGCAAACGGAGTGGATTTTTAGGCTGTTGTAATTGCCACACATTGGCAACGAATGGTAACCATACACGAATAAAAAAAGCGTGTGCGACGGAGGCACCGTCGCCTTTGTTTACAAGTTCACATAATGATTTAACACCGCGTGCGGCGATGGCATAATAATGTGTTTCGCAAGCCGACTAGTGGACCAAGGAGTGTGAGCCAAAGTCGTATCATGTTATTCCAGTTTAAATATTGGAACGCAATCACGGCGTGCGGAGGAGGACGACACGGTGGATGGGCTTCCCCGCGTCTCGACACGCCGCTTCCGTTTCCGTTGAGCACGGGATGTCCTCCGCTGAGAAGGGCACCTCATCAAACCCGGCCAGCGCCTTGAATTGCACCTCCATGGATCGCGCCACCGCTTCGACATTGGATTGTAACAATAGCCGCCCCCCGCACGGAAGCGCGGCCACGATTACGGAAGCCAATTGAGCATCCACCATAAAGCGACCCTACGCACGGAACGATCGAGGCGAGTTCAATGGCAATCAACATGTCACCGCAAGGAGCTTGTCACTACGCGCATCATGCAAGTAAGGCTCACGTGCAACACCAACCTTTCCGTGCACCGCCACTTGGGAGTCCTCGTTTCCCTCGCCGTCCGCATCGCCCTCGCCGCGGGCTTTACTTTGGTATGGCGTGGGGAATTGTATGCAAACGAGCTCCAATCGCCCCGCGTACCTGCGCACCCCGCACGCACAAGTGAGTAGTGGAAACATGTGGCTAATTACAGAAATCTGGGGGAACCACCATTGCATGTCAATGCTTGCAAAGAGCGCGTGCCCTGCGAGCTCACCGCGCCTTTGCCCACTCAACCGCGCTCACGGCGTCGGTGTGCACAAATTGCGCCCTCCCCTGCGCATATTGTTCAGCAAAACCAGCGGATCAACTGGAGCGAAACTGCGACGTAGGAGATTTCCTGAATTTTATAACATCATTGAGGGGTCCTCTACCTCGATTTGCCAACGGCGCGCCACCCCGCGCGCACGGCATATCAGCGGCGGAAGACTATCGACGCCGAGCCAATTAGGCGCGTCGGGTTGTCGCGCCATGCCGAGCACAAAGCCGCCATAACCGCAGCCGATGTCAAGCGCGAGGGGCGCAGTCGGGTTGGCGAAATGTGGCGCGCATGGCTCGGGGGCTGCGCGCGCCGCGGCGGGGGGCACCGTGCGCGAAACGTTCCACGCCGTCACCAGCGCGCTATCCGACCAAAGCCGAAGCGAGGAGGAGGATGCGATGTCGACAAATGAGGGTGACGAACTCACGCCCAACGCTGCGGCACGCGAGATTAACGCGGCCGCTAACTCTGGGTGCTCGATTCCGGAGGCCGCAAACTTCGACGCCACGCGCGCCTTTCCGAAATTTCGATAATCAATCGCATTGTTAGACACAAGAAGCGGCGCAGATACTCGACAAGCAAAGGACAACTTGATGTGTGCGCGCGTGTGTTTTTATGTGTGTGTGAATGTGTGTGTGCGTGTGTGTGTGTGTGTGTGTGTGTGTGTATGTGTGTGTGTGTGTGTCTGTGAATCAGTATGTGTGTTGTGTGTGTGTGTGTGTGTGTGTGTGAATGACAGAGAGAGAGAGAGAGTATCATTGTATGTGCGTGTGTGTGTGTGTGAGTGTGTGTGATTTATTATCTATGCGTCTGCTTGTGTGTGTGTGTCTGAATCATTACGTGTGCGCGCGTGTGTGTGTGTGTGTGTGCATCATTATATTTGCGTGTGGGGGGGGGGGGGGAGCGTGCGTGCGTGTGTTTGAGCTTGTGAGTGCGTCTTTAAGTTGTGTATGTGGATGTGTGTGTGTGTGTGTGTTGAGTGACTGTGTGTGTGTGTGTGCGTGTGTGTGTGTGTGTGTGTAAATCATTATATGCGCGTGTGTATGTGCATTATTATTTGTGCGTCTGCGTGTGTGCGTATGAATCATTATGTGTGCGTGTGTGTGTGCATCATTGCGGGTGTGTGTGTGTGTGTGTAAATCATTATATGTGCGCGTGTGTGTGTGGATTATTATTTGTGCGTTTGCGTGTGCGTGTGTGTGTGCATCATTACGTGTGTGTGTGGGGGGGGGGAGGGCGCGTACGTGTGTGTAAGCTTGCGAGTGTGTCTTTGAGTTGTGTATGTGGATGTGTGTGTGTTTGTGTGTGAATCAGTGAGTCTATGTGTGTGCGTGTGTGTGTGTGTGCGTGCGCGCGTGAGTGGATGTGTGTGAATGTGTGTGTGTGTGTGTGTGTGTGTGTGTGTGTGTGTGTGTGTGTGTGTGTGTATTTTCAACTTTTACTTCGGGCGAGCGAGCTGTGATGTTATTTCTGCATTTTTGTTTTTTAGCTTTCCGTTATTCATTTTAATGAAATTAGTTCAACTATCATATTTCAGAAGTTACGCTCACCAACAGGCCGCCGTTCTTGACGGTAAGACAGGACGCGACGCCGGCGTCGGCGATGGCCGCGAACAGCGCCTCGTCATGTGCCCCAGCGCAAGCGAACTGCATCGCAGTGTCCGCCAGCTCCGCCGCGTTGCTCATCCGCGACACCTGGTGTCGGCATTGCATATACCGCAATAGTGCATTAACATAAATTACGATTTACGACTTACGCCGTTAATAAGATGCTGCGTCGTCGACTCGAGAAAAAAAAAGCATAGCAATGGTCAGTCTTTCGCGCAGCCCGCGGGAATCCCACCTGCTCCGTGGCGTTGGGTATACAAGCCTCCACCACCTCCTCTGCGCTGACCCCCGCCCAACGGATGGTACGAACACACTTCGCGAGCCACTTGGCTCGATGGCGAGCCACATCCGCCGCGCGCAAAGTCGGGCGGACTGCGCGTACCCATTCCGTCTCCGGAGGGATGCCTAACGTCGAGGGCGCGAGTTATAGGATGTAAGCTACAGCGGCGGTGGTTTTCTAACATGTCAAGTATATCGGTGGGACTGAACGCACCCTCGGCGACGATGATGCCCGCCACTTTATAAATGTCGTCAAGCGAGGAGGTTTCCGACTTGCGCGCCGCAGCGTCCGCCAGTCGCGCACACAGAACAGCCCACCATCCCGGCGTTTCTCCCTCCTCCCGCTCACAAAACTCTGCGCAAGTTTCGAACTGTAGCGGCGAGCAAACAAGAGGAGTTGGGAGGTCGACAGTCGACACGGCCGTTCGAAACTGCGACATACACAACTTGAAAAATATTACTCGCTCATAAGTAATATTACGTGTTCAAATATACCTTCAGGTACAGCCTCGGCAGCTGCTCTAGCCCCAAGCCGTCGAGGAGCTCGGCAGCACGCTCCGAAACAACTCGGAAGAGGTGGCGATTGTAGACGCCGGCGCGCGAGTAGCGGTACGCTAGGTTTCCGAGCTGGAATATGTCGGCGGTAGGCGCGGCGTGGAGGGCCTGGGCCGTCACCCTGTCGGAGAAAGCGGGGGAGAGGGGTAGTGCGGCGCGTCGTAACGACCAAACGATATCGGCGACGCACTGAGACTGCCAGTCTGCGCTGGCGGTGTGACTCTCGGGAGGCGCGTCCAGCAACGCCACCGTCCGGGCTGCGACGCCCCGATAGAAAGCCCCCCCGCCGATGACGTCACTCCCAGCGTACTGCAGCACCACCTGTCGCAGCTCCCCAATACCCAACGTCCCCAGCTCCTGCGTGGCGCACTCCATCAGCGCCAGCACCACCTGCAGTGCAGGACTGCAAGCCGTGAGTACAGGCACGAGTCACGCCGTAACTCGTTACAGGTAATGTACGGTTGAGTGCCAGTGCATGTCGGGCGGGGGGCTTGCCTCCTGGGGTGACAGGTCCAGCTCGCGCACTAACTTGTCCAGCATGAGGCTTGGTTCGATACTGAGGCGCTCAAGCGAGTCAGGACCACCGACTCTCTCCACCTCGGCAGCGATCCTCACCAGCGCGGCGTGCCTGCCGTAACTGCCGGCGTCAGAAAAGCCGAGCCGCAACGCCAACTTTCCGAGTGCGCGGAGGTTGATGCCTTGCGCCTCCCTCTCCACAGTGCTCCCACGCTCCACGACGGAGGCCCCCACGGACACCACGCGGCAGAGCTTGAAGCGGATCGGGTGCAAAGGTGTCGCTAGATAGCGGGAGGGCTGTTGTTGGCGCGTGATGGACCCGGCCGCCGTTAGTCGAGTCAAGAGCCGTCGCCGCCATTTCGTGAGAAAGAGCGCTGACGAACCGCGACACCGGGCGCCTGTGGGTGGCGAAATGACGCCCCGGGAGGCAGAGATATTCATCTTATCCTAAGAAGCGATATCCGAAACGGGAGCTGCAGTCCCACTTGCCACAGAGCTCCACTCGCAGGCCAGGTGGCTCAGCGGCTATGTGCTGAAGAATTGTGCTGATGAGGCAGAGCAGATAATAATTATACAGGGGGGGGCTCTATGCATGTCTAGCTAGCGACAGCTTAGTTATCCTTAATTACAAAGAAAGTAGTGGTGTCCACCGGCAGAGAAGAAAATATTCTTATAGAAGAAAATTAAAACAGGCATCACAGAAGCCTAAGCGTAGCGAGATAACTACCCCGGAAATTATGTTTTCCTCAAGTACATGTTAACATTACTTTATATGGCCACCCGTCAGTTTGTGGCCAGCGACCCTGAAAAGGCGCCTCCTTCGTAGCCCGAGAGAGATGAGCTCTTTGGGAATTTGCTACCCTTCAAGCCCTAGGCATGGACCCTATGTCATAATAAGCAAGAGGCTTGGGGGGCTTTAGGATCATCTGCCGGTTGCCACGCCGACTTCCCACGTCGAGGGTAGTCAACATCGACTCGCACCAGAAAGCGTAACAAAAATACCGACTTTCCTTTAAGACCCTCCTTCAGACACCTAGAGCGAGCGTGTAGCGCCCCAACGCCGCCAAACCAAGGAATACACCCCCTTGAAGGCTGCTGGGCCGGGATGGTGGGTGTCTTGCAGTCACACACGTCCGTAACACGTTCTGTTCTTCGGGAGTGCGGATCGCTGGTGTTGCCCGTTTTGAAATATTAATGTACCCGATCTCCGACCAACACCTCGGTCCTCGCGTCACCTTTGCGAACGAATTTCATTTATTTGTGCATATCATCGACGAACCCTAGGCTATTCCATACCTATGACGTTGTGCACAACACTCGCGCCCTATGGTGGCACCTCGGCGGTTCCGCATCCGGCTAGTTTGGGCGGGGCAGCCAAGCACGAGCTTCGTTGGGGAACGCATATCGGACGGGACAGCCCATAAAGCCAAAAAAGAATGCCCTTATAGATCAACAATGACAAGAAGAATAACACAGATGGCCTAGGGAGGATAGGAATATGAATAACACCAGCAAATGAGGCGGCTGAAATGTTGTAAGGAGACGTATGTGCACGAAGGATGAAATACTCTCCGAAAGGGCGGAGACCATATAATGATCAGAGACAAAATGCATAGGATTATACCATATTAAAGAGTCTACCCCTTGCAATGAAAGTCGTTATCAATGCGAAGGCGCTGCTCCATCCTACTAGCATAGAACGTAGGGGGGTCTATATGCCAACACTAGTCGAAGCGAGCATCGATTCTATGCTTGCTTTAGATGGACAAGGAAGCTATGGGAGCTTTCCTTGTTCTCGAGTCTCCACTAGCATTAAAATGTCCTTAGCCATACCCCTATACAGCGAGCATATGGCACGCAGACATTTTTTTAGAGAAATTTTACGCAAGGGTGTTAAGTATTCATAATGGCTGGCAAACAAGCACATGCCATTTCGGACGGTCGATACGGAATACGTTTCCCACTAAGAGCTCAGATGAGTTCAAGCACTTTGTGCTCACGATTCACGGGCTACACGATGGGATGGATAAAGAAGGACGAAGAAGCTCTTGAATCAAGTTGTCACTTTAAGAGTTTAAGGCTGAACCATATGAGTCGAAAAGGCCGATAGTGATGGACTAACTGCGAGAGGAGCCAAGGATGTGCGAGCTAACTATTATCACACGAAAATAGATGATACCCTTCGACAAAACAGCGCCTCGAGAAGTGAAACGATGCTATCAATACGTTTAAGAAAAATGGGTGGAAGTGCAAAGTTGTCGTCGGTATGGTCGAGGCGAGACATGAGAGTGTCAAGCAAAGCGAAGCCCCGAGACGGTGGGCAGAAAGGGCCGATCGCAGTGACGCTACTAGATAAGCTCGCCAATTGCGCCCCTAACAAGCCCGATTGGTGTATCTATGTTTCTTGAGAGCACGGCTTACAACCAACAACCGTGTCGGGGTTAAGAGTGATGGAAGGCAGTTAAGCAGATGTGTTGGAGCCCGCGAATGTCTTTATTGGTAACGGAAAAGTCAGAAAATGTGCCGCGACTTACCGCACTACGTCGGCACGGCCACACGCTCCCTCCGCCCCCCGGAGACCCAACCGTTACTTCAATTTTACATCCGGCCACATTTCTCCGAGCGAGCTCGTCTGCGTTGGATGTAGCGCTGACATAATGGCGGTTAGGTAGCTGGTGTGCGACAATATGCGGTGGGTAGGTCAGGTGCTGAATCCTTGATTGATATTGTAGTTATCGTTTTCCTGCGACTGACCATAAAGTGTTTAATTGTAACACACGACACCCTATTATTTTCTACCACACACCAATGCAAGGTCACATGGTCACATGCGCAAATAAGCCACATCGGCACCTTCCTTTAGACATGAAACTTGCATTATGCTTTTCAGCTTTGGAGTCTAGTAACTACGCAGGAAGCGGTGGTCATTTCCCCCAATAAAAACTTTTACGGCCTTGTGCTAGAAAGTAATGTTAACAGAAACCGCCATTCCGCAAATTGTTTTCAAAATGTCGTTCCGTAAATCCCGTAATTTGATCCCTACTTACCGTGATCTTACGCAGGGATACCATGTTCTTCAAAATAGTATCATCAATTTCCTTTTGGGGGGCTATAGTTAATCTCTAATAGGCCATCCTTATCACGGAGTTCAATCCCGGATGAATGGAGCATAATGACTGGTAAAGGCGTTGAGCTCGGTGAGCATACATTAGGTACCCTCAAGCATGGTATGACCCCCATCCATATGAATGCTTTCAAAGTTCTCGACACTATTCGTAGCTAGTGGATCGCGGCCGGCGGTCAATCCTCACATTGCGCACCGCCGAGACAAAGCTCGTGATTGGCGTCCGCGTTTTCGTCATGGTACGCTTTGGCGTAGTTGTTAGCACTAGCAGCCCTAGTGCTTATGTACAAGGTAGCTATTTGTCATCTAGTACTTAGTGTTATGCTATTAGCGGTACCCTATTCCCTATTAGTGGCGGTCGGCCGCCCCTGCCGGTGCCTTCGCCGGCCGCCATCTCTCTCTTCCCACTTCTCTAGTCACCACAGCCGGCCCCGTTGTGGGGCCGGCACGACCTACGTGTAACTATCCGTTCCCGATTCCGACAGGTTATGGGCCCTCCACCAAGTAACACTAGAGAAGTAGAGAAGGGCATGTGTAAAGCGCTCGGCGCCACGCTAGTTCTACCCACTCCCACGTAAAAAAGAGTAGAGCGTGTGTAAAGCGCTCGGCGCCACGCTAGTAATTAATTGTCCAATCAACACCACGCTTCGCCTTCGAGCTGGTTGTCCGCGACTGTCTTACCATCTCCCACGTAAAAAGGAGAAGAGGGTGTGTAAAGCGTCCGGCGCCACGCTCGCCCCACCCAGCTTTCAGTCTCACCTAGCCTTATTCAGCCTACCGATGCTCTCGACCGGATCCGGTTTTTAATAAGACCGACCCGCGAAAATTCGGCCCGTGCGCACTTTAATTAGTTATGTTTAATTGTTTTTCCCGAGGCAACGCCGCAACGCTCACCTAACTTAGCGGGGAGCTTACTTTTCTCACGACGAAAGGGGGGAGTCAACACGAGCAGCGCCCGTCTATGCATTTGAGAGTCTACACGCTCCTAACATCCCTGTTGGCTTTGCCTCTTCGTCGCCGGTCGCTCTCATGCGTCGGCTAATTCGCCCGTGGACAGTTTTCCCGCAACGTGTCAGAATATTAAATTACGCAGTACATTTGGAACCGCTTCATATCGGCAACTCGCCGGTAGCGGCACATTCATGTGAGCGCATGTCGCTACACCTACCCGGCTTGAGACACCCGCTACAAGCACTACACCTTCGACCAAGATGGCACCTTCCTCAACGTAAGCTAGGACGACGTCAAGACCTCGGCTACCTTGAGGGGGGGGGGTGTTAGCACTAGCATCCCGTTGCCTAGTGCTTATGTACAAGGTAGCTATTTGTCATCCTCGTACTTCGTGTTATAATATTAGCGGTACTCTATTCACTATAAGTGACGGTCGGCCGGCCCTGCCGGAGCCTTCGCCAGCCGCCATCTCTCTCTTTCCACTTCTCTAGTCACCAAAGCCGGCCTCCTTGCCCAAAGCCGGCACGACCTACGTGTAACTATCCGTATTGAACCATGCAAACACAGTTAGTGTGGAGGATAACTTACGCAAACGTAGTTACAGTCACAGTCCCGCAAACGGAACAATTACGGCGACAACCAGCCTACAAGCGTGGTGTCGGGACAACAGAAGTGTGAGAGCTGTAGCCTAGCGACAGCTCTGTACCGAGTCATACAGTTTATCGGTATGTCCGATCTAGACATGTACTAATCATATCTAGAATAGCTTACAGTAGCTATCTGCAACTAATACGTATGCGGTATTACTTACAACACCCCGATTGCAGGTAGCTACGGGATGAAGCGTTGCATTGGGTCTTGTCCTTCAAGGATCGCACTTCGGTGTCTTGCCAGTGCAGGTCCTGGGAGGAGTTTGGTGAGCATGTCAGCGTCGGCAAAGCCTGTGAGTTGGAGGTTGTGGTCCAGCCTACAAGCGTGGTGTCGGGACAACAGAAGTGTGAGAGCTGTAGCCTAGCGACAACTCTGTACCGAGTCAAACAGTTTATCGGTATGTCCGATCTAGACATGTACTAATCATATCTAGAATAGCTTACAGTAGCTATCTGCAACTAATACGTATGCGGTATTACTTACAACACTCCCCTTGCAGGTAGCTACGGGATGAAGCGTTGCATTGGGTCTTGTCCTTCAAGGATCGCACTTCGGTGTCTTGCCAGTGCAGGTCCTGGGAGGAGTTTGGTGAGCATGTCAGCGTCGGCAAAGCCTGTGAGTTGGAGGTTGTGGTCCAGGCCCCCCCCCAACGTCAGGCGCATGTGGATGGTGCCATGAAGGGAGCGGAGGACCTTTTGCAGAGCGCGCCAATGTGCCTCCGTGGGTGAGGCTTGGGCGGAGCCAAGGATGCGCAAGACCGTGGAGACAGCGGGGCGCGTGCAGACGGGGGCGTAGTGGGGACTGCTCAAGAGCCTGGGGTGGACGTCTGGGTCAAAGTCGGGGGTTGCGTGTGTCGGTCGCCCGATGACTATGGGGTCAACGGTGGGGCGACGACGGCCACGGGGGGTGTGGTCGCCACGCTGGGCTGGGGAAGAATGCTGTCCATGGAAGCGAAGAGGTGGGCCACCGGGAAAGGGAGAGCGGCCGGCCATGGGAGGCGGCGGGGCGTACGAATGCGGGTGGTCACGGGAGGGGGGGACGCCGTGAGAGGGCGCCTCCGGGATAAGAGGTATGGGGTGGTGAGGGGCATATCCAACGGGGGGGTAGGGGGGGGGGTGGCGGGAGTTGTTCAACCGCGATGTCGTGATGGGAGGGGTCGCGGTGTAGGGCAGAATCAGCGGGGGGGTATTGGGGGGGTGGTTGCAAGTGTTCACCTACGAGTTCGGGACGCGAGGGCTCGCGGTGCGCATCGGGACGGCGCTGTGCGACGGCGGGGTCGCCAACAGGAGCTGCAGCGGTAGCAGCAGACAAGGCTGACTGTGCGTCCTGTGGGGCGTAGCCAGGCTGGGGATGCACAAGCAGGGGGAGGGTGTGCACGACGTGGCTGTCCCGAAAGTGTCCGAGTTGAGCAATGTGGCGGCGCTGAGGGACAGGGGGGTGCGGAGTACTACCCGCAGCAGGAAGAGCAGCAATGGCGGCCGAACGCGAGTCGAGGTACGCTTCAAGGCGCGTCAGTTGCTCAAGGAGCAGCGCGAGAACACCCTGGGTGGTATCGACATTGCTCTGCTGAGAGCCTAGGTCAGGGGAAGCAGGAGGCGAAACAGGCGGAGTTTTCGGCGCCATTTCGACAGAGGGCGAAAAAAAAAAAGCTGGATAAAAAACAGGCAGCGGTTAAAACCGCTAGCCGGACTCGTGCCTAACAGCGGTTTGCAAAGAGACGGCCTGATGCCCGCCGACCCCTCGGCCTGTAGCCCCGGGGTGTCTTAGTGCACCTTATCTGTATCCTCCACCCCGTGTGGGGCACAAGTCGAGGCACAAGGCCAGGACAGGTGGAGCGCTGCGCTGGCGGCTGAGTTGCTAAGATAATATAAAAATAAAAAAGGTAAGCTACGGCTGGCGTGCAACCTGTGGATGCGTATTCACCCGACAGTGCGCCTCCCCCGTTCTCCAGCTTGGACGTGTGTGCACCCTGTCCACACACGACGAGTGCGTCGGTGTGGGTGGCTGGCTATCGCCGGCGAGTGGCTGACTTAAGAGGGGTGGTGGCGGGTTTTAAATTGCAGTTTATACTGGCGATACCGCCGACTACAAGCTGAAAGTACTAGGTGTCTAGATAAACTTGCCTTCTGCGGGAGAGCTGTCGATCGCAGCTCGCCGAACCAGGTTGTCGCGCGTGAGTGACGTGAGGCGGGGGCCCATAACCTATTGAACCATGCAAACACAGTTAGTGTGGAGGATAACTTACGCAAACGTAGTTACAGTCACAGTCCCGCAAACGGAACAGCTACGGCGACAACCAGCCTACAGGCGTGGTGTCGGGACAACAGAAGTGTGAGAGCTGTAGCCTAGCGACAACTCTGTAGTCTGTACCGAGTCAAACAGTTTATCGGTGTGTCCGATCTAGACATGTACTAATCATATCTGGAATAGCTTACAGTAGCTATCTGCAACTAATACGTATGCGGTATTACTTACAACAATCCGTTCCCGATTCCGACAGTAGTACGTAGTAATTGCGCTCAACTTATGTGTAGGGCATGGTAACGGTGTGGTCCATCATTGGAGAAAGCGTCATGTTTCGTTCTCTCACTCAAACGCACCTTCAACGCACAACGAACGGAGGGCCCACTCGTCGGCCATCGGATAGATGCGAAGCATGACGAAGTGTCACGGCGGGTTTGATGGTCATAACATGCCGGAGGTGATAAGGATGAGGTGCCCTCAAGATCTTCACGTGCATCCTTCAACGCCACGAAAGGGTTAGTTGCTGGAAAGAACGTATATCTGCGGTGTGTCACCACACGAGATAATAGAGATGGTGCCCACCATGGCCCGAGATCGGAGGTGAGAGAGGTTACTGGAGCCCCGGAGCGTGCCATAGTTGGCGGAGAGGGGCATCATGTGAGGGTTGTGATTCAACAAGCGCGACACGGATGGTGCAAAGAAGATGACCGGTGGCATGGTTCTAGATAGCCGAGACCGTCGTCACGGTAGCCGATGAACATGCAACGAAGCACCTTGGGCGAGATTTTCTCCCGGAAGCGATCCTCGAGCCGCAGATAAGCCGAGCACCCGAGCATTGTGAGATGGGAGATATCGTCAAAGACAGCATGGAGCAGCGATTATATCCCGCCATCGGTTCCCCATGAAGCAACGGTTGTGAAAGGTCGGTTCCGTAGGTAAAGGGTTGCACGCATGGCGAGCCCCCAACAATTGGAGGAGCAGTTGGCATTATGCATAATGATTATAGCAGATTATGAGAAGTTGGCCCATTGGCGCTTTATTTTGGCCACTATGTGTGTAAGGCGCTACAAACTGAGCAGTGTACTTAATGAGGAGGAGACCATGACAAGGCAATCGGCATCAAGGTAATTTGTATCACAATAAAATTTGAACGTCGGACGGAACGGGACATTGCCGTGCAAGCGGGAGTGAAGGTCCCGGATGTCCGTTAAGGCTAGGGATCAAGTTAATTTGGTCGATGTTGATGGTGTTGATATTTTGGAATATTGACATCGATGGCAATTTAAGCCGATATCATCGCCGATGTATCGATTATTGGGCCGATATATCGATACATTGGGCTTTGATAATCAACGTTTTCCAATTGCTTTGATAATTGATGGCATTGATACTAGCACTACTACCATCGTGTCGTTGTCGATGACGCAACCTATCACATATATGGCACCATCAGTGGGTGATGATGATACTATCGACGATGCATCGATGGCTGATCCCTAGCTTTAATGTCCGTCAAGACAACACAGAGGGTAGACACATCAGTTTTTGGCTGGGATTGCAAGGATCCATATATAGTTAGGAAAATGATCGATTACACTTAGCATGCATTTGGCTCCGCCCGGCCCCGCACGCTTGAGGGGGCCGAGTATGTCAGAGTTATATGCACGAAAGGAAGTTGTAGACCCTAGGTATGCCAAGGGTTAACATTTGCATGGTGAAGCTTGGCAAGAATGCACGGTTCACATGAAAAAATAGGAATGTGACCATCATACCTCGCGCCGGTGACGACGTCCTAGCTCCGCAGGACGAGCGTCATGGAGTCTATGCTAGGATGGCTAAGGCGGTGATGCCACATAGTTGTGTTAGTAGAAAAAGGGCCAATCCCCTTTGTTAGAGGTGCGCACGTAACGACGAGAAGTTCTTGGTAGCGTAGGTTGTTGACTCGTAGGCACGCGGGTGGTGTGCTCGGTGGGGATCGGGAGTGGTTCGCTTAAGTGTCGGATAAAATCCTATCTTAGACGGGGAAAATAGTTGATGCACTTCCAGCCCATCGGTAGACCGACTAGTCGGTACAGAGTCCGGCGGTAATTTACTATGAAAACGTCCATGTCTTCCTCCTATGTATACACTCTTCCTAGTATAAAGTCCGTTACTAGCGGCACGCATTCAATTACCCGCCCCACACTCCCGCGATGGCCATGCAATTCGATCGGGGGGTAAAGTAATGACTCTCAAACAACACACCACGGCTCGTTGTTCACTGACGTGAGCACTTTTATCGGCGCGCCCCAATTATTATGGGCACACACGTACGAGTTGCTATTGAACCATGCAAACACAGTTAGTGTGGAGGATAACTTACGCAAACGTAGTTACAGTCACAGTCCCGCAAACGGAACAGTTACGGCGACAACCAGCCTACATGCGTGGTGTCGGGACAACAGAAGTGTGAGAGCTGTAGCCTAGCGACAGCTCTGTACCGAGTCAAACAGTTTATCGGTATGTCCGATCTAGACATGTACTAATCATATCTAGAATAGCTTACAGTAGCTATCTTCAACTAATACGTATGCGGTATTACTTACAACACTCCCCTTGCAGGTAGCTACGGGATGAAGCGTTGCATTGGGTCTTGTCCTTCAAGGATCGCACTTCGGTGTCTTGCCAGTGCAGGTCCTGGGAGGAGTTTGGTGAGCATGTCAGCGTCGGCAAAGCCTGTGAGTTGGAGGTTGTGGTCCAGGCCCCCCCCCAACGTCAGGCGCATGTGGATGGTGCCATGAAGGGAGCGGAGGACCTTTTGCAGAGCGCGTCAATGTGCCTCCGTGGGTGAGGCTTTGGCGGAGCCAAGGATGCGCAAGACCGTGGAGACAGCGGGGCGCGTGCAGACGGGGGCGTAGTGGGGGCTGCTCAAGAGCATGGGGTGGACGTATGGGTCAAAGTCGGGGGTTGCGTGTGTCGGTCGCCCGATGACTATGGGGTCAACGGTGGGGCGACGACGGCCACGGGGGGTGTGGTCGCCACGCTGGGCTGGGGAAGAATGCTGTCCATGGAAGAGAAGAGGTGGGCCACCGGGAAAGGGAGAGCGGCCGGCCATGGGAGGCGGCGGGGCGTACGAATGCGGGTGGTCACGGGAGGGGGGGACGCCGTGAGAGGGCGCCTCCGGGATGAGAGGTATGGGGTGGTGAGGGGCATATCCAACGGGGGGGTAGGGGGGGTGGCGGGAGTTGTTCAACCGCGATGTCGTGATGGGAGGGGTCGCGGTGTAGAGCAGAATCAGCGGGGGGGTATTGGGGGGGTGGTTGCAAGTGTTCACCTACGAGTTCGGGACGCGAGGGCTCGCGGTGCGCATCGGGACGGCGCTGTGCGACGGCGGGGTCGCCAACATGAGCTGCAGCGGTAGCAGCAGACAAGGCTGACTGTGCGTCCTGTGGGGCGTAGCCAGGCTGGGGATGCACAAGCAGGGGGAGGGTGTGCACGACGTGGCTGTCCCGAAAGTGTCCGAGTTGAGCAATGTGGCGGCGCTGAGGGACAGGGGGGTGCGGAGTACTACCCGCAGCAGGAAGAGCAACAATGGCGGCCGAACGCGAGTCGAGGTACGCTTCAAGGCGCGTCAGTTGCTCAAGGAGCAGCGCGAGAACACCCTGGGTGGTATCGACATTGCTCTGCTGAGAGCCTAGGTCAGGGGAAGCAGGAGGCGAAACAGGCGGAGTTTTCGGCGCCATTTCGACAGAGGGCGAAAAAAAAAAAGCTGGATAAAAAACAGGCAGCGGTTAAAACCGCTAGCCGGACTCGTGCCTAACAACGGTTTGCAAAGAGACGGCATGATGCCCGCCGACCCCTCGGCCTGTAGCCCCGGGGTGTCTTAGTGCACCTTATCTGTATCCTCCACCCAGTGTGGGGCACAAGTCGAGGCCAAGGCCAGGACAGGTGGAGCGCTGCGCTGGCGGCTGAGTCGCTAAGATAATAAAAAAATAAAAAAGGTAAGCTACGGCTGGCGTGCAACCTGTGGATGCGTATTCACCCGACAGTGCGCCCCCCCGTTCTCCAGCTTGGACCTGTGTGCACCCTGTCCACACACGACGAGTGCGTCGGTGTGGGTGGCTGGCTATCGCCGGCGAGTGGCTGACTTAAGAGGGGTGGTGGCGGGTTTTAAATTGCAGTTTATACTGGCGATACCGCCGACTACAAGCTGAAAGTACTAGGTGTCTAGATAAACTTGCCTTCTGCGGGAGAGCTGTCGATCGCAGCTCGCCGAACCAGGTTGTCGCGCGTGAGAGACGTGAGGCGGGGGCCCATAACCTATTGAACCATGCAAACACAGTTAGTGTGGAGGATAACTTACGCAAACGTAGTTATAATCACAGTCCCACAAACGGAACAGCTACGGCGACAACCAGCCTACAGGCGTGGTGTCGGGACAACAGAAGTGTGAGAGCTGTAGCCTAGCGACAGCTCTGTACCGAGTCAAACAGTTTATCGGTGTGTCCGATCTAGACATGTACTAATCATATCTAGAATAGCTTACAATAGCTATCTGCAACTAATACGTATGCGGTATTACATACAACAGTTGCGGCCCATATTTTGCGGGCCGAAATTCGTGGAAGTGGATGTTATGCACGCCTATGTGCGTGGCTTGGTACACGTAGTGTCGCGACAAGCCGGGAGACTACTCGACATTGGGTTCTCAGCATGTTTGCACAATTGTACGAGTATCCGCCGAGTGTGCTGCGCCCGGCCGTCTAGAGAGCGGCGACACCGAGAATGGCATGTCGTGTGCACTATAGGTTTTCTTGCCACGTGCCCGGAAATACAACCAAGAAGCACGGGCTAGGGGCCTATTTGGTTTGAGGGGCGGTTGACTTGAAGTGTGAGCACCCGCGCGCAGATCGATGGCCTGTGAAGCTTGCGCATCGCCGGGCGTGAAAATTTGCGCGAGGAGCTTTCAAAGTACCCTAGCACGGGCATTTATTTGGCGTGCGGCAAATGGCACGGCACCATGCAATCATGGGGCATGAAATGGGGAACGCCGTGAATATGAGAAATATAGAGCGCTGATTATTGAGCGTATTGGCGGAGCGGGTGTGCGGGTACCACTTGCCCTGAGGTTGCTAGCCCCGCGAATGTGGCAGATTTTGAAGCCCTAAAAGCCTTAGTTGGTGGTACGAGGGCCTGGACGACATCGGACGGCGGATATGACGCGAAACACGCGAAATCAAGTTGAAACCATGCATTTTCATGGGGGGGTGGGCTTCCATTTGCAACTTAGTTTGCTCGAATCGGACACCGTACGGCAAAGTCAGGCTTTTTCAAGCCTCCCACGTTGTGGGTCTCCGGCCCCAATCCCACCCACGTCAAGCATTTTAACCCCACATGCTATTATCACACCCACGTGCTCCCATTTTTGCGGACAACATACTGGGATCATAAAAACCGCAAGTTGTGTCGCCGATTTCGGGAGTGTTCACGAGCCAAAGTGTGGAAAATCCGAATTCCGGGGCGCCGAATAGTTATGCCTTGAAATCGGGGTTGGGTGGCAATCCTTAATACGTCAAATCGTAGCCGTGACGGGCCCCATTTGTGCCCCGCTTCCCCCTTTACTTCACCGTCAACACAAGTTTCGGTCCGCCTTTTCAACGAGTTAAAGTCCAGTTATACCCTAGAAACCATACATGATAAATACCCGCCCTACGCGAAAGGCCCTATTTCACTAGTAATGGACTTTATGGGAAGAGTGTATGCCCCGCGTGTAGTAGCCGTCGGTGAGGTCGAAGGAGATCATGCAGTCACCGGCGCGCGACAGGTTCTTGAGATGCTTTAATGTCTCGTACTTTAGCTTGTGCTCCTTGCAATACTTGTTCGGTTGGCATAAATCGATTATGCGTCTCCAATTTGTTGTCGCCCACTTTGGGAATAAAAACATTCTCGAAACCCACATTATGCGCTTGCCATGCTCCTAGTTCTAGGCGCTTGGCTGAAAGAATCTTGAGAGCTCGGAGTCCCTGAAGGCTAGCTGCTACGGTGTCGTGCTGAGCATAGAGATGCCATTGTTGAAAGGTGAGGGCTGTCGGCCGCCTATGAAAGGTATGCGCACCGCACTCCTTGACGAATCCAACCTAGAACTTGTTCGCTCGCGCCTAATCGTTTCCATTCGGACGCTATTTTCCATTCTTTACGCAAGAAGTATGAACGGTCGTTGCATGACGTGGCGCGGCGGGTCACGCCATCATGTCCGGGCTCTTGGGTTCTTGGGTTTGGGGCTTTGGTGTCCGTTGGATATTCTCGGTGGTGGCTTGGGCTTGGGTCTTGGGGTTGGGTTAGGACGGTCGGGGGTAGGACGGCCGGGTGCATGCATGTCCGGTGTCTTGCGTGCGGATGTATGTGGCTCCAACAACTATCTTGGCGCTGGCCACTAGGGATCACTCGAGGGTCCCTTCGATGAAGGTCCGGTGATGTAGGCTGTCGTACTCGGAGGAGGCAGCGTCCGGTCGCGGTATGATGAAAAACTAACATGCAAGTTTCGCAAACACGCGGTGTGAATCGCTCGTCTCCCCTCCGCCCTTGTTGTGTCGGATGTGGGATACCCGCACACGGGTGGCCTCCTCGAGCGCATTGTGGGTGTAGTAGCTTTGACGCATGATGACGATCGATGCTTGAAATTCGATGGAGTCCTTGGGATAATTGTGAATGACTTCCAAAGCTGATTTGCTTGCCGTGTTAGCGAAGGCGGCGTAGGCAACATGGCATGCCGTGGCGCGGTATTCTTCGAGCGTGGCATTGCGCCGACATGCGGATAGGTGGCGATAGGTGTCGCATGTAAGCTTCGAGATTTGTGGGCCGTCGAGATGTCGGGGTCGGGGGTAGCTCAAGGCCCTGGGCGATGTAGGATCCCCATAGTTCCGTGTCAATGTGATATTCTTCATCTTTCAACATTGTTGGGGTTACCGTCGTCGCAAGGGTTTGGGCCAAGGGTCGCACGGCATGGGTTATCGAGAATTGCTCGGTCATCAACAGTGCGCTACGGACGTCGGAATCCATGGTTCCACCCTCCGGCGTGCCGTTTAGGCCGGTGGGAATTGCATGCCGGTTGCCGACTTGCCTTGCTGCCGCTAGTTGAGTGATGAGGGTCGAGTTCACGGTGGCCGTTAGTTTTGTAGTTGCTTGATGAACCGGCTATTCGTGCGCTCTTTCGATGATGTTGCGTTAGCTTGTAAGTGTTGCTCATGTATGTCGTTTGAATTCTACGATTTTCACAGAATCCGGCGAATCGCGAATTTCGTTTCAACTTGCCGGTATGTAGCCATCGTGTTAGAGCATGTTAGTAGGAGTCTCGGTTGTGTTAGACGCAATGAAGTGTGACTTGTGACCTTGCGCATCTACGAGAGCTACGATGCCGTTGCGCGAGCGCAAAGCTAAGGCAAAGATGGATGCTACCAACCCGAGGGGATGCTTTATTATAGGGGTAAAGCATGTGGGCGTCCGCCGCGGACATTTAATTGTGCTTGTGACGCTTTGTATCCTCGCGACCGTTGCATAAGGCGGACTCAATATGGTATGCACGTAACCGTTAAACGCCAATATTTTTCAAATGATATGAGGAAAAGAATGCCTAATGACAGATAAGTGCAAGCAAGAATAGATAAACCTTAACTAGAGGCAGTTACATGTCGCCCCACTCGCTAGCTCTAATATTATCAATTTCAAGAAGCACTGTAGAAACATGGACAAGGGAAAATAACAAAGGGGGGACAAACAAGAGGACAAGAGTGACAATAGGGTCACGGAATCCGAGGCGCACCACGGCAAAAGAGACGAGCACTACGGGTACCAGGTACATTGTGAGTAGAACATGAGGCGCCGCTTGTCGCCTCCACGTGTTGCATTCTCGGCGTTGCCTAGGAGTTTCCTTAATTTAATCTGCTAGGATTTTGCACAATGTAGTGCTTCCTTTTGCTGCCGTGCTTCGGATTCCGTGATCCTCTTGTCACTCTCGCCCTTTTTGTTTCCCCTCCCTTTTCCCCTGTCCGTGCTCGTGTTCTTCTTCTTGTAATCCAACTTCAAGGTACATTGTGCACAAATATTCTTCAATAGTTTCCTGTGTCTAAGACCTCGTTTTATATAAATCCGTAGCCGTTCCCGCAGATAGTCGTACAAATACTACAGGTGCAGTAAATCTGTACATTTAGGTCCTTCTGCAGCCGGAAACGAGGTACTCGAAAGGTGCGTTTCATATATTTCCACAGCCGCAGATACATATAGCTGTTGCAACCGCTACAAATACAGATTACACAAGCATCGCTGCCTCCCATGAGGCCATGACGCCGCCATGCCCGCGCACTCCAAGCTTCTTTGCGCTAGCCATCGCGGTACCGGGTAGGCGGGTATGCTGCAGGTGAAACTTTTTGGAGCGGTGGCCGCGCAAAACCATGCGATATCCTTGTCGGCGTGCCAGTTGAGCCAGCTTTGACCAACCTCCTCACCGCCGCCTTCCTCACCCTCCTCGCACACACTGTCCGCGCCTTCCTTTCATGCACCACGCTCCGTGCACATTTTGGGTTGTATGTCGCGCTTCGTGAGACCTTCCACCACCGCTCTCGTCTTCCGCGTGGTCGTGCTCGGACTCCCGATCCTTCACCGGTACCCGCAAACGTCGACTTACTTAGTCTCTTACTTGCTCTTGACTATTGATGGCGCGGGTGAGGATATTCTGGCGAGCGCTCGCACCTGTTTGAAGTTCGAAGGGTGTCATTGACCGAACTGCCCCGCTGTTGTGTTGCGCCCCGCTGTTGCGATGCGGGCAGGGAACTGCTGCATGGAGCGCGCACCGATACCGAATACTATCTTAAAGTACTTATAAAATGTGCGGATCGTTCGTCCGATATGTACAGCCGCTTCGAAGCGGCTGCACATTTTTCGATATCTGCGGGCGCTCGAGGCGTCCGCACAATCAAATCCGCAGAATTTTTCGATCTGCGGGTACAGATTTATATGAAACACCTGTGTTAAGATGTGCGGATCCGTGGATGTCGCGATAAAATAATTCGTACACGGTACCCGGTACAAAATTCTGCAGCTGCGGATTTATATGAAACGCAGCCTAATTTAAACATATTGAGTTTCATCCTGCCCGCGTAGTCATAGAATGTCGCTACTGTTGGTCCAAAAACTGATTTTCGAATATACATGAAGCAAAAAAACTTTTTGTATCACGTGAATGCAATGGAAATGGCGATGCGCGGTGGAAATATTGGCTCGGCATCCGGAGAGGGGAAAGGCGGGCACGTATGCAAGGCCTCGTGTCCCTCCGTCTTCGGTTGATATCTGGCCAGGTACTTGCCGAGTGCTGCGCTGTGCGTCTTGCTTTAGCTGCTGAAGATCGGCTGTACAGTGTCTTGCGCAAAACTCGTCAGCAGGGTTGGTGGAAGCGGTAGCGATCATAGACAGCCGGGAATACAAATCAAATATCAAAGGAAGAGAAATGGGAATATAAGGAAAAAATAAACGAACGTAAATATAAAACGATTTCACTCAACGTCTGGGAACGCGATCAGTTTGCCACTGGGTAGGCTGTGCGAGCCATCGCCTCGCTCTACCTTACCTTCGCACACTGACGGAAGGCTGTTGTTACACACGCGCTTGCATTCCGCAAGGGAGGGGGGACACGCCGGCTTCACCCTCCTTTTCTGTCCGCAAGTCCAAAAAAATACGGGCCTAGACATGCTATCGACCTTTGCGAGGGCGGCTGCCCGGCGCGCCCGCTGGGTGCAGCCTATAGCACCGCAATCTGGTATAGGGGTGTGCGGGGAGGATGCCCTGCACGAGCTGGTGCGCCGCTGGTCGGGCGGACTGGCGGGCGGAGACCGCGAGTCCGATGTCGACGACCGTGTGTCCGGACGCACGGTGTCCCCCATCACGCGCGCTCTTTGGGAGAAGCGGCAGCGGATGGACGCGGCGCTGAAGCTGGAGGAGGAGGGCGCGGTGACTCACAAGGAGCAAACGGTGTTTGAGCCCAAGGTTCCTGAATTCATGTCCGTTACCTTCCCCTTCAGCGAGGACCCAGTGCTTGTGGAGCAGTACCGTAGCCCCTGGTCGGCACCCCTCCTTTTGTTGTCCACTCGTCTTCGCGGCCTTTTTTAGGACACGCCCCCCGCGGGCTGACCTGCACTACGCCGCTGCCACGGGCTGATCGTCTGCCCAACTCATCATCGCCCCTGCCCTCGCCTTTCGCAGGGGGTACGTGCGGCTGGGGCGCCTACTTGAGGTGCTTACCCGACGCCAAACCCGGGCGCCCCACACCGCTGTACTCGCTATTTGCAATACTGACTCGCCAACTACCGAACTTTCTCCGAACTTTTCCCGAATCCCCGCAGTCTGATCGTCGTCAGATTAACTGCGATGCCTACTGCCGTCGCTGTGCTCAACTGTCCACAGGACCTCGACAGTTTGGCGGGAAACATTGCGCACGCGCACTGCGACGACGGCGACGTCACGACTCCACCGCCGCTGCTCGTCACCGCCGGAGGTGAGCCCTAAACCCTTTTAATACCCTAGAACCGACTTGACTCGACTCGGCTGAGGGGCGCCGCCCGCTGCCGTGGCTATGCTGTGTCGACAGTGGAGAAGATCACTCTGAAGCGGCCGATGCGGCTGGACAGCGACATGGTGCTGCGCGGGCGGGTGGTTTGGGTGGGGAGCAGTAGCATGGACATCCGGATGGAGGTGGTCGACGCGGCGGGGCGCGAGTGCCTCGTGTCCCACTTTCTCTTTGTCGCTCGCAACCCCTTCACGCAGACCTCGCAGCGCGTCAACCCGCTGCGCGTCGAGAGCGCGGAGGACCGTGAGATGTTCGAGGAGCGAGGGCAGTGGGCAGCAGCGCGGAAAGCGCGCGCGCAAGCGCAGCGCGGGGACGCCTCGGTGGTCGGCAAGGGCGAGGAGGGGGCGGCCGAGCGCCGGGAGCGCTGGATTGCCGATATCATGGACAAGTCGCAGGTGGCTCAAGACATGCCGGCGCTCGTCCCCTCGGTGCGTGTACCCTAACCACGCTCTCACGCTTTACTCCGCTTGCGTGTGTGTGTGTGTGCGCGGTTGTGTGTGATAGCACGATCGAGGATATGGATGTACGGGTGGAATGATGAATCCTTGAATTTGCGAGTTACACTGAACGATTGTGTCATATGTGCGAGTGCTGCGATTCTCTGCGGTTCACTGTATACGGTTAAATGGGGTTCTTGTGACTTTGTGAATATGGCATGGTTGAATGACATGCACGTTCAGTTTGCAATTTATATATATATGTTTTGAACTTATTGCCTCTCCTGTGTGTGTGTGTGTGTGTGTGTGTGTGTGTGTGTGTGTATGCATGTGTGTGTGTGTGTGTCATTAGATATGCGTGTGTGTGTGTGTGAATCATTAGATATGTGTGTGTGTGTGTGTGTGTGTGCGTGTGTGTATGGGTGTGTGCTTGTATGCGTGTGTGTGTGGGTGGGTGTGTGGATGGGTGTTGATGTTTGTGCGCGAATGTGTGTGCGTGCATTTCTGTCAGTGTGTGCGTGAGTGTGTGGTGGATGGATTTCATTTATGTATGCGCGCGCTACTTTTCTATGATGAATTTTAAGCTTGGCTGAAAGATCATTTGGTGACATAATGAATATGATGGATGATATGCATGTTTTGATGAACGAAACAGCAGTAATTGTCATTTGTACTTTTAGATTCGTTGTGTGTGTGTGTGTGTGGTTAGATTCGTTGTGTGTGTGTGTGTGTGTGTGTGTGTGTGTGTGTGTGCTTGTTTGTGAGTATATCATTATATATGCATGTGTGTGTGTGTGTGAATCATTATGTGTGTGTGCGTATGTTTATGCGTGTGTGTGCGTGGTTGCATGCGTGTGTGAGTGGGTGTGTGCGTGGATGGGTGTTAATGTTTGTACGCGAATGTGTGTGTGTGTGTGTGTGTCAGTGTGTGTGTGTGTCAGTGTGTGGTGGTTGGATTTATGTATGCGCGCGCTACTCTTCTATGATGAATTTTAAGCTTGACTGTAAGATCATTTGGTGACATAATGAATGTGATAGGCGATGTGCATGTTTTGATGAACGAAACAACAGTAATTGTGGTTTTTTACTTATTAGATTCGTTGTGTGTGTGTGTGGGGGGGGGGGGGGCAATTTTACGATACAGTGGGTTGTGCGTGTGGCTGGCGCGAGTGGTTGGGTGCCTGAGCATTGAGGAAGATCGGGTTGCATGGCGTGCGCAGGGGTGGGTGTGGGCGCACGACACGGCGCACGAAAACATTCTGATGTGCCAGCCGCAGCAGCGCAACATGGCGGGTCGCATTTTTGGCGGCTTCCTCATGCGCCGCGCCTTTGAGCTCGCCTTCTCCACCTGCTACGCCTTCGCCGGCACCCGACCCGCGTTCCTGCTGGTCGACGACATCACCTTCCGCCGCCCCGTCGACGTCGGCGACCTCCTCCGCCTCAAGAGCCACGTGCTGCACGTCGAGCACAAGTACAACCCGGGGCCGCCCTGGCTGGGCGCGCAGACCGCCTCGCACGCCGTTATCCACGTCGCGGTCCGTTCCTAAACCCTAATTAAACCCTAAATCATCACCCCTCCGTTCCTCGGTTGATTAGGTCTCCCTCCTCCCGTTTCTCGCAGGTGACCGCGTTCGTGGTGCAGCCCGAGAAGCCGAGCTCGCACGTGACAAACACGTTTCAGTTCCGATTCGCGGTGGACAACAACGCCAAGCCGCTCAAGGCAGTGCTGCCCTCCTCAGTCGCCGAGGCTTCCGAGATGTACGGCGCCTTCGTACAGCACGCGCACGACTGACGGCCGTCGCCGACGTCACCAGCCCGCAGCGGCACTCAATCACACAAAACAGCCGTGCAAGTGCGATGGGTATTAACGCTTGCCCGTCAAACTGGCGGCGGCGTCGGGCAATTTCACTTTGCGTATGCAGCGCGCTGTCTATATTTTGTGTAAGCAATACGTAAATAATATTAAAATTGGGTTACTGTGTATATTAAATCACATTTACCGTAAGTACAGGTAGTGTTTACGGGCCGCTGCCGCACTCGCTGTCCATCGCCGGGGATCAGACGCCCGCAAAGGAGAGGTGGTCGGAGATGCGGTGCGCCGCGGGCTGCGTTCCGCGCAGCAGTGACACCTGCTCGCTCAGCGTGTCGCACAACATCATTGTCTCGTGCAGCGCGTGAACGAGCTCCGCCTGGTTGCGCGCGCCGGGGGAGGGCGGGACGCCGCCCTTCGACAGCGTTTCCCCGCCGCCGTCGCGATCCGGTGCGCGCTCCGCACGCTGCCTCGCCGCGTGTAGCTTGCACAGTCGACTGTACGTGTGCAGAAAGGACTGACGTTCCCGCGCAGCACAGCGGTCAGATAAGAGGGGGCGTGCATATGCTAACTCACTCGAGGTCATCTAAGCCGGCAGGCTTTCGACAACAGGCTTGCGAAGCGCACTTAAAATTTTCCATACATGCATTTCAGCTGGTTTTACTAGGGACAGATAAATTAGGGAATTTTGTAAATGTTTGTTTGCGGTCATTAAAATGAATTAGCGATGATGCATCCGCCGTCGAGCTGTAACAGTGATGATACGACATGATGCGGATGAACCCGGATGATACGAGAAACCCCCACGAACCTAAATAACGGCTGCATTTATTCATTATATTCGCGTTGTCATGTCTTCCGATCCCTCGAGTCAATATATTGGGCGACTATCGCTATTCAATGAAGCTTCCTAAAGACGGTCTATACTATACCATAAGATTCACTGAGAGTGAGTTTGCAGCATGTCTCTTTTCGCAGAGACAACGGAAGAATATGAATTTAATAATAAATTAAAGCACTATATTTGAAAAAATCTTATATAAGGCTTCATTTCTTAGCGCACTCCTTCGCCTGCTGTAATATTGATTGACGGCATTAGCATGAATCGGGCAATCATAGGCGGGCGGAGGCTGTGCCCACCGAAAACTAAAGACTTTCTTACAAGAAATAATCAGTGGAGACAGCCGAGCAAAAAGGAAAAAAGGAGGAAAAAACCTAAGCCACAGGAATAGGTTTTAGGGTATACCGATAACTCAAAACCACAACTCGAAAATTGGTACGTTCAATTTTTTTTTCTATGCATACGCATTTCGATTTCATACAGAAATACAGCGAAGCATGTGCGGACGAATGTCGCAGTCGTTCGCCCTTATTTCGTTGATGAGACGAAAAAGAGCGCAAATAAGTCGAATATAGGGTTTCTAGGGTTTGAAGGGCGGCCGGGCCCCACCTGCACGGAGATTGTCTGCTCCTCCGCGTGCCACTTTTTCTCCACCTTCGTCGACACCTGCACCGCCACCGCGTGGTCGGAGCCGACGGTGGTGAGGCGGTACTCGGACGGCAGGTTCAGATCCTTGTTCATGCCGTTGGCGACCTCCAATTTCCGTCGCACCTGAGCGACGACAGACACGGGGGAACGGCCCGTTGCATAGTTTTAGGATAAACGACGATACCCAAAGCTCGCCACGCCCAGCTGACTAGTGGCGAGTTATCGTAAGCCAATCACCCCACCCTCCACAACCCTTGAGTTGATAGGGCATGGTTTCAGCTTCCCACTTCCATATGTACTTTTACACATCTATTCAGGCCCATGTATACTCTCTCTCTCTCTCTCTCTCTCCCTCTGTCACACACACACACACCATTACCCCCCCCCCCCCCCCCCCCCCCCCCCAAACACACACACACACACACACACAAAGCCCTCCACCTGCTCACCTTGTCCGCGTATGCACCCTTCCAGTTCAGCAGCGTCGTCTCGCGGATTCTTGGGTGGAAGTTTTCCCTTTCGCGTACGCCCGTCGCTGGCGAAGCCGTCTTTTTTCCATTGCGCCGTAGACTCTGGCGCATTCAGGGAGCAGGAAACCTCAGGCAAAGGGATGTAACTAAGAAAAAGCACAGTGAGCGGGTACGTCAGGCCACAGACGGCCGCTCACCTTGTCGCCAGACTTCCTTCCCGGTGTCTTTGGCAGCGGCGGTGGAGGCGACAGCAGCTCCATTGGGGGCGGAGGGACGACGGGCCGGCGCACCTCCCCCTCCTCGCCACCCCCCAGCCGCGACGTCCGCGAACGCCGTTTTTCCCTCAACATCCCCAGCAGCCCCTGACACCGCCGGACACAGGGTAGAGGCGCATTTCAGGATCGGCGGAATGGTGTCCAGACCTCCTCTGCTCACCCATCTCCCGACACACACACATACATCCACACACACATGGGGCACGCACAGTCGCATACACAAACATGCGCGCGCACACACACCTCGGATGCGATGTTGCTTGCTCTCTTGTCGCTCCTGCTTGCCTGTCTCTCGCTGGCAGATTTTTTCATAAAGCGCGCCGAAAAATAGCCGTCGGATGACTGGGGAAAATGGTTGCGGCACAGACGGCCAAAGCATAGGTGTGACAGTTGCAGGATCACAGGTCCCAGGGAGAGAAAGAGAGATGAGAGATGAGAGAGGGGTTGAAACAAAGAGAGGGAGGACGGGCTCACTGCGAGGTCGAGGTCAAGGAAGGACATCGCAGAGTCCAAGGCGTCGTGTCCTGCAGGCGACTGCTCCGCCGCCCCCGACGAATGTGATGCCACGGGGGACCCCTTCTCGCTGCTTCCCTGCTGACTGCCGAATGCAGCGGCTGTAGAATCACAGCAACCAGCCACACACACACACACGCCAAAAAGCGGCACGGGTGGTGGCCAAGTTAGTTCCAAGTCCAACCTGTCGCTCGTCAACGCAGACGGGCGCTTTTAGAGAGCGCACCGTTGTTTTCGTCCACCGTCGCGAGCGGGGAGCGGCTTTCTGACGTCCACCCAAGCTCCTCTACACTCAGACAACACAATACACACGTCAGCGGAACGTTGGTGACGAACACGGCTCGTTACAACCCTACACCCTAAAAAACCACGGTGCTTGACGTCGGGTATGGGTTCACCTTGCGGCGCGCCTTCCTGTTGGAGTCGACTCGCCGGGCGCTCGAAGCGCTCTGACGGTGCGTACTCTTCTCGCGGCGATGTCGGCCCCACGGCCACCCGGCTGGCGGACAGCCGTTCCGCGGACCGCTTTCGCTGATTGGCGCTGCTGGGGGAGCCCATGGTGGGCGCGGAGCGCGCGCGCAGCCGCGTCTCCTGCGCGGCGGTCAGCATGTACTGACTATACTTGTTCCGGATCGTCTCCTCCAGCACGTCATCCTCCCCCTCTTCCTCCCCGCAGCTGTCATCCTGGATGAAATCTTCTGCCCCCATTATGTCCTCCTCCTCGTCAAAGCCCACCCTGTGCACGGACATCGCCCGCCCTGCCCCCGTCCTCCGCTGAGACGCTGGTACTAACTACAGAATGCAGAGCCTTACATACCGTTATTGAATACTGGTGTATATACACCGCGCGCCCGCCGTATCTTCGCGCCTGTCACTGTGCGGCGACGGTCCAGAAGTCTGTTTTGCGAATAAGTGCTGGCTGGGTATATCGCAGGATGCGGCCACTACTGGGCAGGTCGAGGACGCCGGCCGCTGCTAAGGCTTGCGTTGTTGGCCACAGGTTGGCAGTGTAAACGGCACTAGTGAAAAAAAAGGAGGGGGCATGCCGCCAAATGTCGGGCACCTGCAGGGAACACTGGGACCGTGTTAATGACGTGGATAGACCGACACTATCACGAATAAGTTGCAGATTTAAAGTACCCGTAATCTTTACCCAAGCTGTTGTATGTAAATAATGTACTCCTGTATGTTTCGGATCTGGGACGCCGGTACAGGTAAGGAGGTTTTGGGGTTTGTTTAGGGTTTTTTGCTTCCCCGGGATGTCTATTTGGTCAGATTGATTTGAATCTAGAGGTTTGCATATCCAATATCATGTGTACGGGACAGTAACTCTAGCGGTTATTGTTACCGTTAATATCGGCGCGTCTCACCTGCAAGACAACCGCCTTGCCCGAACATTTAGACGCAGCCAACGACCAACGACTTCCCCAACGGTCAGCTCTAGCTAGCCTGCGCCTCATAAGCCGTAGCTAGCCACGAGCCTAGGCACTCTCTGCTTTCGCGCTCAGCCAATCTAGGCTTCGCGCGAATGCAGTCTCGACTCTCGTAGTCGAGCAGGGTGTCAGCTTTACCTTTTCGTCCCATGCGCACTCGAGCGTCACGCGACACTTCCCCTCGTTCAGCTACGCCGTTCCCCAACATGCAGCCTGAGCAGTCTACATCCGCCGCAGCGGCCGACCCTCACGCTACCTCACTCGAACAACGCACAGCCGAGCAGATTCGTACGGCAGTTTTGGCATCGGAACAACGGATTAATGAGCAGTTTTTGGCGGCTAACGCTGCCTTACTCGCCCAGCTACAGAAAACGACAGCCAATCCTGCTATAACTAATCAACAACAGTCCATTCCCGCCGACGCGACAGCGACGGAGGGTGGTAAGGCGGCCCCTGAGCCACCTATCGACATGCTTGACGACGAACCCGACCCCTCCGCGGCCGAATTCGTCGACTTCACCTACTACGGCGAAGTCATCCCGGCCGGCCTCGAACGTCCCCCTCGCGACGTCGAGGAGCCACGTTTGTGGACACTCACCGACGACACCGCCCGAGCTCTAAGCGACAAACGCACCCAAGCGGCGTACGACGAATACCTACACATCGGGTGCTATGCCTTCTTCGACAGTTGCGCCAACGCGGCAATTGGCGAGGCTTTGGACACGTTGTCGCACGGCCCACCTCTACCTACAGAGAAGGCGGCAGCGATTGCCCTCATCCGAGCGGGTCATCGCACCCACACAGCGACGGAGGAGGCCGCCCGTACTAGATTGGGCTTCCTCCGCCTCACCAAGGGCGGACAAACGAGCACAGATGCGGACCGCGTGTTTGCCGAATTGGCACACGAGCGCTTTTGCCGACCGCGTCCTACCACGGTCTCCGGCCCATTGGACGCGCTACGCCAAGCTTTCGTCGACCGCACGCTCGAGGTCAGCTTACACGCCGCCGCCGCCGCCGCCGCCGCCGCAAGGCCGCCGCCGGCGCCGCTTTCGCGAAGATCACGCCGGACAAGCCCACCGGCCCCGACGCTCGCACCCGCAAAGCCGCCGCCGACAAACGCAAGGCCGCTGCTGCAGCAGCAGCCGCGGCACGAGCCACCCCCGCCCCCAAGCCGACCGACTCGGCTAAAACACCAAGCAAGAAATGATGGTGTGGCGCGCCGCGCCGACTCCTGCTCCCCGACATCTTCCTTCATGCGCCACCGCGTACGTCGAAAATGGCGGGAGTGGGAGCGCATCGGCGCGAGCGGCCAAGTCCTAAGCTGGATCCGCCACGGCGTACGTGTGAAGTTCAAACACGGCCTACGTCCCAAGCCGTTCAACCACGGCATCTCTATGCTAGACGCCACACCCAACCAACTCGAGTTTCTCAACTCGGAACTCCCCCGCTTCGAAGCTTGCGGCGCATGGGAGCGCTCCACGAACTCCCGCTACGTTTCCCGGATGTTCTTAGTGCCCAAACCCGGAAGCAACCAATGGCGCTTGATTATCGACCTTCGAGAACTCAACCGCTATTGCTCAACCGTCAACATGACTTGCGAGACCCTCAAGCACCTCCGCCATCTATCTCGACCGGGGGACTACTTCGTCTCGCTCGACCTCGCCGATGGGTACTACACCCTTGGCATCCGGGAGGAGGACCGAGACTACTTCACGGTCAACTACCGCGGCACCTTGTGGCGCCTCGCGTGCCTCCCCATGGGGTGGTCGGGCTCCGCCTACTACTTTTGCAAGCTCACGCAAGTGTTTACGAACCACCTACGCCGCCCACCACCTCCCACGCCCGCTTCTACACCGGCCGGCTTACGCCGCCCGTCCAAGCGCTTCCTCCGGAACGCGCGATGGCGAGGAACCCGCCTCCTCCCCTACATGGACGACTTCCTCTTCTTGGCGGATTCCTACGACGAGGCCCTACTACTTCGGCAGCGCGTCCAAGCCCTGCTAGACAACCTCGGCCTACAACGCAACCCCAAGAAAGGTGTGTGGACGCCAACGCAAGTCGGCGACCACTTGGGCCTCACGGTGGATTTACAACGCGGAGAATTTCGCGCCCCACCCACAAAACTGCAACACCTCGCACAGCACGCTTCGTCCTTGCTCGGGCGAGCAGCGTCCAACGCACGATGGCTACCCACAAGGCAACTCGCAGCCTTTGCGGGAAAAGCGCAGTTTCTCTATCTCGCCATAGCGCCCGCGCGATTCTTTTTGCGCGAGCTCCACAACGTCTTGGCTACCCGTACCGGTTGGGGGGGACGCGTGCGCCTCACCCACCAACTTGGACGCGACCTCGAGTGGTGGCGCACGGTACCCTCCCAACACAACGGCCGGTCAATCTACAAGCCCATCGATACCGCCTATTTGCACGCCGACTCGAGCGACTACGGATGGGGGGCCGTCCTCAACGAGGACGCCAATTACCAAGCCCGCGGGTTTTGGAGCGCACCCGACCACCTCCAACACATTACGTGGAAGGAGCTTCGCGCAGTCCGCCACGCGGTCGAATCGTTTCTCCCGCAACTCCGGGGACGACAAGTCCTCCTCCACGAGGACAACACCGCCGTGGTCGCCACCCTAACCAAGTTAACGTCCCGGTCGCCCGTCATGATGACCGAGCTACGGCGCTTGTGGTTCCTACTCGACACCAACGACATCCACATCCGCCCACGCTACATCCGGTCGGCCGCCAACGTCTGGGCCGACACGCTCAGCCGCGAGATGGACTCCGAAGACTGGCAGCTTAACCCACGAATTTTCGACCACCTTCAGAGCCGGTGGGGCCCACATACGATCGACCGTTTCGCGTCTATGCTCAACACGCAGCTGCCACGCTTCAACGCCCGCTGGCGCGACCCCCTGTGCGAGGACATCGACTGCCTACACCTCCCCGACGCGGCGTGGAGACGCGAGAACAACTACTGCAACCCCCCATGGTCTGCCCTCCCAGCGCTCGCCGCAAAACTAGCGCAAGCTCAAGCCGCGGCCACTGTCATCGCCCCCTACTGGCGAAACCAAACGTGGTACCACGCGTTCGCCCGCTTGGCCACCGAGACCGTGCACTTCCCAGCGTCCCGCGACCCGTTCTTTCCCGGCAGACTGGGCAAGCGCGAAGGGGTCGGACCTCCCGCGTGGAGCATCGTGGCCTTTCGTCTATCACCCCCTCTTGGCTCTACATTCGACGCGGAGCGATTGGCCGGGCGTTACGCCCGGACCGATTAAATACGCCTGTACAGCACGTCCTCCCTTTGCGTAAAGGACCGCCGCGCTACGGCTTACGCCGTGAAGCAGCACCGGCGCCTTGGTCAGCCGATCTAACTGAAACTTTTCAAGACCTCCTAGGATCGGATAAGCTCGGGGCTACGGCGGTTGCCCTACTCAGCAACTCACTAGCGCCCTCTACGTACGCGAGCTACCAGAGCGCAATCAGACAGCTTTTATTTTTTGTGCAGAGGAAAATATCGCCCCGCTACAGGCCACTCCGGCCACAATGGTCCGCTACACAACATGGCTGGCCCTCTTGGGAACAATCGCTGCCAGCTCGCTACAACCCTACTTCTCCGCGGTAAACAAATTCTTCCGCGACCACCGGCGCCAACCTATCGCCGTGGGCGAACTCCTGGCGGACGCCCGCCGTGGCCTCGAAATGCTACAGCACCGCCCGATTCCCACCGCCGCTCGCCTCCCGCTACCCGCACAAGTCGCCCTGGACATCCTACAAGCCGCCAACACCCTACACGATACCTTCGCGTGGACCCCTGCTTCCCTTCCCCAGATGCAACGTTTCAGAGCCTGTTTAGCGGTATGCGTCAATTACATGTTCTTCTGCCGCGCCGAAACTGGCGCCCGCTGCCAGACCGGCGACCTAGTTGTCGACGGGCCTTCTCAACAAATCTGCCTGTTTATACGCAAATCTAAGGGAGACCAGCGCCGCGACGCCGGCGAAAAACCTGTCCTCGCTATCCCTGTAGCCGCTAACCCCGTCATGGCGGACCTGCTCGACTACTACACGGAGCACCGCGCGGCATTCTGCAACAAATTCTACAACACGCCACCCCCGCTCGCCTTTTGGAGCTTCTCACCTTCCGAACCTTCTACCGATTGGGGCGCCGCGTCCACCATCTCCGCCTGGCTCGCCCTCGCCCTCCACACCGTCAACTCCTCCGCGCCCACCGGTTTCAAGTGGACGTCGCACAGCCTACGGAAAGGCGCGGCGTCCGCTGCCAACTGCATCGGCGCGCCCCTCCCCGTAATCAAATTTATGGGTGGTTGGGCCAAGAACAGCTATGTAACCGAAGGCAAATATATTGACCCAACCATGACCCCAACACATGATGCTTGGCGGTTCTTCGGCTGACTCACTCCGTCCCTCCCGCAACACTAATTCTGGCTGTGCAAGCCTTTGGCTTTAGGTTACTGGCAAAACGTGCCCTAGGGTAAATGGTCATATTGATTTGAATCTAGAGGTTTGCATATCCAATATCATGTGTACGGGACAGTAACTCTAGCGGTTACTGTTATCGTTAATATCGGCGCGTCTCACCTGCAAGACAACCGCCTTGCCCGAACTAATATCGGCGCGTCTCGCCTGCAGGGCAACCACCTTGCCCGAACAGTTAGACGCAGCCAACGACCAACGACTTCCCCAACGGTCAGCTCTAGCTAGCCCGTGCCTTATAAGCCGTAGCTAGCCACGAGCCTAGGCACTCTCTGCTTTCGCGCTCAGCCAATCTAGGCTTCGCGCGAATGCAGTCTCGACTCTAGTAGTCGAGCAGGGTGTCAGTTTTACCTTTTCGTCCCATGCGCACTCGAGCGTCACGCGACACTTCCCCTCGTTCAGCTACGCAGTTCCCCAATATGCAGCCTGAGCAGTCTACGTCCGCCGCAGCGGCCGACCCTCACGCTACTACACTCGAACAACGCACAGCCGAGCAGATTCGTACGGCAGTTTTGGCATCGGAGCAACGGATTACTGAGCAGTTTTTGGCGGCTAACGCTGCCTTACTCGCTCAGCTCCGGCCGACGACAGCCACACCTGCTACTACTGATCAACAGCAGTCCATTCCCACCGACGCGACCACAGCGACGGAGGGTGGTAAGGAGGCCCCCGAGCCACCTATCGACCTGCTCGACGACGAACCCGACCCCTCCGCGGCCGAGTTTGTCGACTTCACCTACTACGGCGAAGTCATCCCGGCCGGCCTCGAACGTCCCCCCCGAGACGTCGAGGAGCCACGTCTGTGGACTCTCACGGACGACACCGCCCGTGCCCTAAGCGACAAACGCACCCAAGCGGCATACGACGAGTACCTACACATCGGGTGCTATGCCTTCTTCGACAGTTGCGCCAACGCGGCAATTGGCGAGGCTTTGGACACGTTGTCGCACGGCCCACCTCTACCTACAGAGCAGGCGGCAGCGATTGCCCTCATCCGAGCGGGCCATCGCACCCACACAGCGACGGAGGAGGCCGCCCGTACTCGATTGGGCTTCCTCCGCCTCACCAAGGGCGGACAAACGAGCACGGATGCGGACCGCGTGTTCGCCGAATTGGCACACGAGCGCTTCTGCCGACCGCGTCCTACCGCGGTCTCCGGCACATTGGACGCGCTACGCCAAGCTTTCGTCGACCGCACGCTTGAAGTCAGCTTACACGCTGCCAGCAAGGCCGCCGCCGGCGCCGCTTTCGCGAAGGTCACACCGGACAAGCCCAACGGCCCCGACGCTCGGAGCCGCAAAGCCGCCGCCGACAAACGCAAGGCCGCCGCAGCAGCAGCAGCCGCGGCACGAGCAACCCTCCCACCCAAGCCGACCGACTCGGCTAAAACCCCAAGCAAGAAATGATGGTGTAGCCCGCCGCGCCGATTCCTGCTCCCCGACATCTTCCTTCATGCGCCACCGCGTACGTCGAAAATGGCGGGAGTGGGAGCGCATCGGCGCGAGCGGCCAAGTCCTAAGTTGGATCCGCCACGGCGTACGTGTGAAGTTCAAGCACGGCCTACGTCCCAAGCCGTTCAACCATGGCATCTCCATGCTAGACGCCACACCCGACCAACTCGAGTTTCTCAACTCGGAACTACCACGCTTCGAGGCTTGCGGCGCGTGGGAGCGCTCTACGAACCCACGCTACGTCTCCCGGATGTTCTTGGTTCCAAAACCCGGATGCAATCAATGGCGCTTGATTATCGACCTTCGCGAACTCAACCGCTACTGCTCGACGTTCAACATGACTTGCGAGACCCTCAAGCACCTCCGCCATCTATCTCGACCGGGGGACTACTTCGTCTCACTCGACCTCGCCGATGGGTACTACACCCTTGGCATCCGGGAGGAAGACCGGGATTACTTCACGGTCAACTACCGCGGCACCTTATGGCGCCTCGCGTGCCTCCCCATGGGGTGGTCGGGCTCCGCCTACTACTTTTGCAAACTCACGCAAGTGTTTACGAACCACCTACGCCGCCCACCACCTCCCACGCCCGCAGCTACACCGGCCGGCCCACGCCGCCCGTCCAAGCGCTTCCTCCGAAACGCGCGATGGCGAGGAACCCGACTACTCCCCTACATGGACGACTTCCTCTTCTTGGCGGACTCCTACGACGAGGCACTCTTACTTCGGCAGCGCGTCCAAGCCCTGCTCGACAGCCTCGGCCTACAGCGCAACCCCAAGAAAGGTGTGTGGACGCCAACGCAAGTCGGCGACCACTTGGGCCTCACGGTGGATTTACACCGCGGCGAGTTTCGCGCCCCACTCGCAAAACTGCACCACCTCGCACAACACGCTTCGTCCTTGCTCGGACGAGCAGCGTCCAACGCACGATGGCTACCCACACGCCAACTCGCAGCCTTCGCGGGAAAAGCGCAATTTCTCTACCTCGCCATCGCGCCCGCCCGATTCTTTTTGCGCGAGCTCCACAACGTTTTGGCTACCCGTACCGGTTGGGGGGGACGCGTGCGCCTCACCCACCAACTCCGGCGCGACCTCGAGTGGTGGCGCACGGTACCCTCCCAACACAACGGCCGGTCGATCTACAAGCCCATCGAGACCGCCTATTTGCACGCCGACTCGAGCGACTACGGATGGGGGGCCGTCCTCAACGAGGACGCCAATTACCAAGCCCGCGGGTTTTGGAGCGCCACCGACCGCCTCCAACACATTACGTGGAAGGAGCTTCGGGCAGTCCGGCACGCGGTCGAAACCTTTCTCCCGCAACTCCGAGGACGACAAGTCCTCCTCCACGAGGACAACACTGCCGTGGTCGCCGTCCTAACCAAGCTAACTTCCCGGTCGCCCGTCATGATGACCGAGCTACGGCGTTTGTGGTTCCTACTCGACACCAACGACATCCACATCCGCCCACGCTACATCCGGTCGGCCGCCAACGTCTGGGCCGACACGCTCAGCCGCGAACTGGACTCCGAGGACTGGCAGCTAAACCCTCAACTCTTCAACCACCTCCAGCGTCGGTGGGGCCCGCATACAATCGACCGGTTCGCGTCTATGCTCAACACGCAGCTGCCACGCTTCAACGCCCGCTGGCGCGACCCCTTGTGCGAGGACATCGACTGCCTACACCTCCCCGACTCGGCGTGGAGACGCGAGAACAACTACTGCAACCCCCCTTGGTCGGCCCTACCCGCACTCGCCGCGAAACTCGAACAAGCTCAAGCCGAGGCAACAGTCATCGCCCCCTACTGGCGAAACAAAACATGGTACCACGCGTTCGCCCGCTTGGCCACCGAGACCGTGCACTTCCCAGCGTCCCGCGACCTGTTCTTCCCCGGCAGGCTAGGCAAGCAAGAAGGGGTCGGACCTCCCGCTTGGAGCATCGTGGCCTTTCGGCTAGCACCCCCGCTTGGCTCTACACCCGACGCGGTGCGATTGGCCGAGCGATACGCCCGGACCGATTAAATGCGCCTGTACAGGACGTCCGCCCTCTGCGTACAGGACCCCCGCGCTACGAATTACGCCTCGAAGCAGCACAGTCGCCCTGGTCCTCCGAATTGGCTGAAACTTTTCAAGACCTCCTAGGATCAGATAAGCTCGGGGTTACAGCGGTTGCCCTACTCAGCAACTCGCTAGCGCCCTCGACGTACCTGAGCTACCAGAGCGCAATTCGACAGTTTTTTATTTTTTGTGCAGAAGAAAATATCGCCCCGCTACAGGCCACGCCGGCCACGATGGTCCGCTACACGGCCTGGCTAGCCCTCTTGGGAACGGTCGCTGCCAGCTCGCTGCAGCCTTACTTCAGCGCAATTAACAAGTACTTCCGCGACCACCGGCGCCAACCTATCGCCGTGGGCGAACTCCTGGCGGACGCCCGCCGTGGACTCGACATGCTACAGCGCCGCCTGCTGCCCACCGCCGCTCGCCTCCCGCTACCCGCACAAGTCGCGCTGAACATCCTACACGCCGCCAACACCCTACGCGGCACTTTCGCGTGGACCCCTGCTGCCCTCCCTCAGATGCAGCGCTTCAGAGCCTGTTT
>JAPMLY010002615.1:0-43482 GCA_026401115.1 Tetraselmis chui
GTGGGGATGGGGTCGTGGAGGGGGTGGAGGTGGGATTTGAGTAGGGAGGTGAAGGCGGGTTGTCCTGTACCTGTGTCGGTGGTGGATTGGAAGTCCCCTCCCCAGAGAGTGCGGTGGTGCGGGTGGTCGTCCGTTAAGCGGAGGCCCCAGGCTGCAACCTCCGCGTAGAGGCGGGTCAGTTGTGGGGTGGAGAGCTGGGGCATATAAGCGCCGATAAGGAGGTAAGGGGTGCCTGAGTGGGGAACGATTCTTAGGCCGGCTATATGGGGGATGAGGTGGGGGGGCGGAGTTAGCACGGTGGCAGACTGGAAAGAGGCTCTGCGGACCGCGAAGAGAACGCCTGCATTGGGTAGGGGCACAGTTGAGTGGCAAGGGCGGGAGCTTTTGAGGTGGTATTGGGGAAGGGCTATGCGCCAGCGCGATTTGTGTGTGTTGTGGTTAGTTTCGGTGAGGATAAGGATGTCCGGACGGTGTGAGGTGGAGAGGTGTTCCACATCCATGATGGAGGTGTGGAGTCCGCGGGTGTTGAGGTTGATGAAGTGTAATGGTTGGGATGTGTGATGTGGGAGGATGGGGGAGGGGAGGGAGGCGGGGATGCGGGGGGGGTCATCGGGGGGTCGTTCGACGGGTGGGGGTTGGAAGGGGGGGGGGATGAGAGGGGGTGAGGGAAGTGAGTGAGCAGGGGGAGGATGTGTGGGGGGGGAGGGTTGTGTGGGGGGATGTAAAGCGGCGAGGAGGTGGTGTCGTCCCTGTGGGAGGGGGGCGGAGCGGAAGGTGTGGTTCCATAGGAGAGTGTGGAGGGAGTATACGGTGGACCGGGGGTCGAAGGGGGGGGGCTGTAGTGTTGGTCCGGGGGGGCTGTGGCGATGAAGTAGGTGTGGAGGAGGGCGTGGGTGCCGCATGACCACGCGCTGTCGGAGTCGTTTTGGCGAGGCGGGTTGAGGAGATGGAGGGTGCCGACAGGAGGGGGGGGAGAGGAGTTCCATTCGGAGAGGAGGTTGAGAGAGCGGGCGAGGAGGTCGGACGGGGGGGGGTGGTGTAGAGAGTCTATCCAGGTGGCGGAGGAGTGAGTAATGTGAAGGAGGCCGAAGTGAGAGTTTTGCCATGTGAGGACAAGGAGAGAGTGGTTGGGCGTCCCCGGACAGGGGGGGTAGCCGCGGTTGGCGAGGTTTGTCCAGGGGCTGGGGTATTGGGAGTTGTGAAAGTGGTTATCTACTTCGTTGTTGGTGATAATCGTGTATGAGGCGGCGGGAGTCGAATGGAGTTTGGTTATTGCGGAAGCGAGGCAGGTAAGGTTGGAGAGGTCCTGGTATTGGCCCCATTGGAAGGAGAGGGCGGCAGAGGTATCAAGGGAGCCGATGGGGGTGGGGATGCCGTATTCAAGGTTTAAATCGAATAGAAAGTTGTGCATCGTTGTGCAGCGGGTGCGGGGGGTAAAGTGGGCAGGGAGAGTGAAGCTATCTGCTGTGTTTACAGTATGTCTGCGGATGCCGGGTTGGGGAGTGTGGAGGGGGGTGCGGGGTCTAACCTCGGGTTCGTCCTGGGGGGACCTAATGATGATAGTCGGCCTGATTGGCCGGGGGTGACCTGTGGTGGGGGTTGGCCTTGGGGGAGGCGGTGTTGGCCGGTTGAGTGCCTGAGGGCTCCGAGTCGTCCTCCGGTAGGTCCGAGTAGCCGTCGAGGTCGAGTTCTTCTTCATCAGGAGAGCCGGTTGGAAGGGGGAGGTGGGCTGGGTCAACAGGACGGAGGGGAATAGCAGGGGTGGAGGGGGGGTTGTGGTCGGGAAGGAGTGGGGGGGAAGGGAGGGCCTGTTGGTGAGTGAAGGGGTGAGTTGTGTGGGGCAGGTAGGAGGGGGGGTGAAGGTATAAGTAGGGGTTGCGGTGAAGTGTGTGTCGTTTAGTGATGGTGAGAGGGGGTGGGGAGGGGGGGGTGGTGAAAATGGGGTCTGTGAGACGGGCTTTGCCGAACGTGGAATAGTGGTGTGGAGTGATGATGAGGGAGCAGGAGGATTGAGTGCGAGCGCCTCGATGGGTGTATGTGTGGGTCAGTGGGACCGTGATAGTGCCGTTGGTACAGTGTGTACCTTGCTTTAGGAGAAGTGTCAGGAATTACCAGTACTGGTGCACGTACCATCGCGTCTTTAATTTGCTCGAATGTTGACTCGGCTTGAGGAGTCCAGCGAAATTCCGGCGTCTTTTTTGTCAGGTCCGTTAATGGGGTTGCTAGGGTTGCGAATTGGTTGATAAACCTCCGGTAATATCCAGCAAGTCCCAGAAATCCACGTACTTCAGTCACAAATTTCGGTCGGGGCCAATTTGTACTGCCTCAACCTTGTCGGGGTCCATTCGGATCTGTCCAGCTTCCACCACATGCCCAAGAAAATTGACGCTCGATCGTCCGAAGTAACACTTAGAGAGTTTGATATGCAGCTGGTGTCGCTGCATCTCTCGTAACACGAGTCGAATATGCTCGAGGTGTTCGTCGGCCGTCTTACTGTAGATCAACACGTCGTCCAAATATACCACGCGGAACTTGCCAAGATACGGGGCCAAAACTCGATTCATCATCGCTTGGAATCCATCTGGGGCGTTACAAAGTCCAAAGGGTAGAACGCAGTACTCGAACAATCCGTAATGAGTTCGGAATGTTGTCTTATGTATGTCGCGCTCCTTGACTCGAACTTGATGATAGCCTTTATACAGGTCCAACGTGCTAAAATAGTGAGCCCCATATAGCGAGTCGAGTAACTCATCAATCCGGGGTAACGGTGTTCGGTCTTTCCTCGTAAGGTCGTTGAGTTTCCGGTAGTCTACGCACATACGCATGGTACCATCCTTCTTGCGTACAAATAAAATCGGGGCACCGTACGGAGATTTAGACGGACGAATCCAGCCTTTTGCGAGTAAGTCTTGCAACTGTACTTGAACCTCCCGGAGTTCTGCTGGTGACATACGGTACGTTCGCTCCTTAGGTGGTTCATCGCACTCAAAAATAATTTCAAAGTCGCACTCGCGAGTTGGCGGTAGACCGTCAGGCTCCTTGATAATGTCCGTAAACTCATTCAGGGAATCTCGTAACGAAGTCGTCCACTCAGGTTGTTGATCAGTGTTGATGTCGTCGACTGCGTCCTGTACTTCTCGTAGTCCAATCACGAAGAGGTCTGCTGGTTGTTGTCTAAGCAACTTTGCCATCGCATCCGCCTCCAAGTGATGTACTGTCACAGGTACGGTGTACTCGTCTCCAGACACCATAGCTTCGCCAGTTTTACGGTCGCGAATCGTTTTAGTAGACCAATCTATATCCGGGTTGACGGCTTGTAACCAAGGTTGACCGAGGATGATGTCGAATTTATCCAGTTCTGTCGTAATTGCGTCCATACGTATGTCCAGGGTCCCTACTGTGAGCACTTCATTCCGTAGTCGCTGGCGAGTCGTAGTTGTACTACCATCTGCCAATTTTATCCGGTATTTCTCTCCAGTAACCGTCGGGATGTGATGCTCCCGTACCCACTCAGCCTTGCAGAAATTTTCCGAAGCGCCAGAGTCAACCAAAATACGACATCGATGTCCGCGTAAGGTGCCTCCCAACACTAACAAACTTGTTCCAGACTGGGTTGTGGATACATGTAGCGTCGCAGGAACACTGTCTTCTAGTCGGACGTTCTTGTTCATCCACCCGTCGATCGGTTTCCCAAAAGTCTCGTAACGAAGAGGGAACTGATGTTCTCCACGGACTAGATAACCCGTACGCCGTGCCGAAATTAATTCCTTCCAGGTAGCCCATACTGCCCGAGAAGTTGACGTAGTGTCCGGTATCGATCCGGTTCGAACGCGAGCGATATACACGTAGCGCTTATTTTGTCCGGAAGACTCCGTCCCTAACAGGCGTAAATTTGTTTCGCTCACCTTAAATCCAGTTGTCTCCGTAAGAGTTCGCACTGCTGTGCATTCCGGGGTCGCGTCTTCAATCTCCTGTTTGCCACCAGGAAACCAGACCATGCTAGTGTCCTCTTTCGCTAGTAACACTCGTCGGCCATCGGTAACAAGAGTCGTCGAGTGAGTCCAGTAGGTCTTCGGGGGATTCTGTAGGTTGTGAGGCAGAAATCGAACTCGATCGGTGTCGTCGACGTAGATTTGCGTCGTCCATCTTGTCGGTCCAACATCTTGCCTTCTTCCTTCTATTCCATCGTTCGTGGGGCAGGTAAACACATGTTCTTTCGCAGCAGCTTGAACCATGGTTTCGCCCTCCATTTTGGAACCACTATAACCGCTCTCGGATGGGGATGAAGCAGTTTACTCCGCAAATAATGGCCCAAAAAATCTTCTAATTCATTAAATGGCGCATTTAGCCAAATTCTCCGGTACTTCTGTAAATCTCTCTCCTGAAATGGGCGCGCCGGACAGCAAAAAACCTCCGCCACTTGAGAATTAAGGCCGTCATTATCGCTAGCTCCATCTAAGTCGAAAGGTCCGTAGGTCTGAGAGTACTTCAGGAAATACTCCCTATTCATCATCCAGTCGCTAAAGTCCTTGCTCCTAAAGACTGGCCTCAATGTCGTTTGAGGTAACGGGTCTCGTACTTCTTCTGTTGTGGTCTCTTCCTGAGTCGTTGTAGGAGACGAAACCTCATCCTGCAGCTTGCCGCGAGCTGCCGACTCAGGTCTCACTTTCCCGGCCGGGATTTCTTCGTTCTGTCGTTCTTCTTGTTCTTTCTGTCTGGGCAGTCGATAGCGATGTGTCCCTTCTTGTGGCAAATGAAGCACTTGCCCTCCTTCTTAAATTTGTCGACCTCCTCTTGAGTGAGGCGTCTAATCTCGTACAGCTCCCGCGGCTTTTCTTCGGTCGCGCCATGCGAATCTTCCTCCGACTCACTGTCGATCTCCTCCGCTGCCTCTGAAAAGTCGTTGTCTTCTTCGATGGCGTTCAGTCGGCCTGTCGAGCGTTGGGTCGTCTCAATCTTGGTCTCCGCTGCCTCCGCTCGCAAAGCTGCTTGAATCGCCTCATGTAGGGTCTTAGGGTTTTTCAGGGCAACCTCCTTATGAATCGAGGGTCTCAAACCGCGCTGGAACATATGTACGTTATCTTCTTCGTGACGGTGAGGAAGCTCCAATAATTGTTCTCGAAAATAGTTCGCATACTTCAGGACCGTGGTTTTCTGTCTCGCTTTGTCCAAATTCAATCTCGCTTGTTCCGCCGGTGTTCTTCCGCAGAATTCCTGAATTAAGGATTTCTCCGTCTCAGAAACTCCGGAAAATCCTCCACCGACTTCATCTCCAGTCTGCGCAACTCGGGAGTACCACCACATCGATAGTGGTCCTTCCAAAAAACCATATACCCAGTACACTCCTCTTTGCTCTTCAGGGTTAACGTTGTGATACCGTAGATACCCTCGTGCATGTCGGAACCAGTTTCTCAGCTCGTCGATGTTAGTCGTAGCGATGCTCTTGATCTTGGCTGGTTTGACATCGTTCGGCATCATGCTTGGCATCTCTCGCGCCCTCTCCGATCTCAATTGTTTTCCTCGAAGAAAATTCTCCGTTTCTCGGCTTCTGTTCACTCGTCCTTCAAAATGTCTGAAACCGTCGTCGACGTGGTCACGCAGTTGAGATAGCTCAGTCGAAAAAGTGCCAACTTGGTTACTTAGTCGTTGTAGCATCTCGGTGACGTGTACCGACATAGGCTCTATAGTGGGACTCGATCCTTCTCGCACTGTCTCTCTTCTACCATATGTCGACGTCGGCTGTGTCGGCCCAGAAGGCGCCCCCTTTGGTCGACCATCAACTTCCTCTGGTAGTCTCTCTCATGCTCGGTTAGACATCTTCGTCTCGTCTAGCTGTTCTGAGGCTCCGAAACCACGTGTGAGGTGCTACTTTGGTTAGGCGAAGTTGGCAACCTTAGACTAATAGTAAAACCTAATCTCTTGATCTAATTATACAGCGTAGAGAGAATTAGTAAGATTGTCTTAGGAACATGGTTTCTTACAATCTAGGTGTGGCGTAATTCTATTCTGTACCGGTCTCTCTCCTCTACCAGTAAGTCCCCGTCTTAAATATCCACACCTCAGGTGTTCTAGAAACAGCCTTAGAACCTGTAGCTTGTGTTGTCTGCTAACTAAACCAAACTATTACTAGTGATACAGGTTAACTGAGGTTACATGTACCGTCTATCTAACCTTATCGCACAAGCTCTTAGAACTATCTAGAAAAGAACTATCTAGAAGAGATACTGCTAGTAGCTCTGTACTGTCGAGGGAAAATACGGCGATACAGTTGTACTGCCGTGATGACAATAAAAGAGTCACTGAATATCGCTAAGATACAGGTACCATTTAGAGGAAATAAATAATGTCAGATACTAGCACTTAGCTAAATGGCTAGGATATGAATGTGATTGGGTGGGGACTGGATGGGGAGGGATGAAGGAGAGATGAATGTCGGGGAGGGAAGTGAGGTCGAGGGGAGTGTCATCATCGGCGTCCCTCATCGAGAAGTATGAGGTCTCGATATGCCACCGGTTGGAGACATTGCATTTCTGTAGCTGGCGGGCCCATTGCTAGAGGAGGGTGGGGGGTTGCGGTATAAAATGTTGTGTTTGGTGTGAGTGAGTGGATGTTGGGAGGGGGTGGTGGTGAAGGCGGGGTCCGAAAGGCGGACCCTACCAAAGGTAAAGTAGTGGTGGGGGCTGATGGTGAGTGTGCAAGTAGAGGATTGGGTGTGTGCACCTCGATGAATGTAAGTGTGTTGGAGGGGGATTGTGGCTGTGTCGTTGATGGGAATGAGAATGCAGTACATTTTCGTAGTGAGTGAGATTTGGATATTGGTCTTGATGGTGGGAGAGGGGGAGGGGTGGGAGCGGAAGTGTGAGACGTCTAGAAATTTCTGGAGGGATGTGTGGTGTGTGAGGTCGAGTGGGGTGTGGGGGGGGGAGGTAGAGGGGGTGTGGTGTGCGGTGAGCTCTTTTGCGGTTTGGTGGAGCACTGTGTATAACCAGTGTGTGTGTGTGTGTGTGTGTGTGTGTGTGTGTGTGTGTGTGTGTGTGTGTGTGTGTGTGTGTGTGTGTGTGGAATGACGCCGTCAACGGTGGTGCTGGGGAGGGAGAGGGTTTGGCGGGACTGGATGAGTACTGTGGTGAGGAAGGTGGTCGCCTATGAGGTGCCTAGGACGTGTCCAATGACTAGGGGAGGTGTGATGGTGATGGTGTGAAGATGGGGGTTGGGGGTACAAGATCGTGAAGTGAAGTAGGAAATATGTTTAGTGAAATTGGGCCAGATTGTGAATGGATGGGGTTATTGGGCAAGTGGAGGATATTTACCCAAAAGGAGTAGGGGTCACCCTCGACCGGGGTGGGTCCGTCCACTGGCTGGATCGCGTCCGCAAATTGGAGGAGGAATTGGATCGTCTCGGGCACGTTGCCCGCCCCACTCAACTCATGATTGCCAAAACAAAACCCACTACAATCAATCGCACGGCCTCCGTTTGGGCAACGCGGCACTTTCTCGCCACAGCGCCACGCATCCCATGCCGCTTCCCGATGCATTGCTAATGCCCGACACAACACGACACTCAATTCATCCGTGCAAGTCTTTGGCTTTATCTTACTAGCAAACGTGCCCTCGATTAAATGGTCAGATAGGGTAAATCTAGAGGTTTGCAACCCTACCCACTATGTGTACGGGATAGTAACCCCTGCGGTTAGTATTACCGTTATCAACGACGCGTCACCCCCTCCAACACAATGATATTGTGGCGCGAACAACCAACTAAACAACCTTCACCAACAGACATCGCTAGCTAGGCACTAGCTAGCAACAACCCTTAAGCCGGTGCGTTCCTCGAGTACCAGCACTCTTTACTTTCGCGCTCATTCCATCTAGGCCTCGCGCGAACCCACCCACCCATCCCTATATAAGCACGCACTAATCTTCCCCAAGGCCATGAATGTGAGGGTCTTTTGGCCATTCTGTAAGCAAGCTGACATATTTGGCAAACTTGCCCTCGGGTATATCATTATATTGAAATTAAAGCTGCGTTGGGGCTCACTTACGCCAAAGATGTGGATCACTTACAGAATTTGGTTTCGGTGGCCCTTGGTCCAATTGAAATTAAACACTCCAATACTAGTAAAAACCGGCGGGAGTCTTTCGCACCCCTTATGCTACGCCTAGTTGGACTTTAAAGCGTGTGGTAGACCGTGAACCACTAATCCCAACCTCTCCAATGGCGGTAACGATACCGCCGTCTTAAACATACCCGTATCTATGTAGTCGTTATTTTCTGATCTATACGTAATTTTTTTGGAGACAGTATGAAATATAAAATGTCGCTAGTCTCCACGATACGCGGCCTGCTCCAGCCGCTGCGGGGTCGCTGATCCGCAAGGCTGTTCAACTTGAGCTGGTCGAGGCGAGCCTGCCTGACCTCGGCTCCTGTGCGACTCCGGTCGTGCCGGAGCTTGGGGGGAAATGCCGGTGAAAAACCCCCTCGCATAGGTCGTCGTCGGTCCGGCCTCGATCCGTGCTCAACCCCGCCCGAGGTATTAGCCGCTCCTCCCGACGCAGCTCGCCACCTAGCCGAGTCTTCTCTCCTCCTTTGGGGGCTGAGAAGAGAAAATAACTAGGCTGCAGACGGTGTCCGGCTGGCTCTCTTGCCCCGGAGCCAGATTTTCTCATGTGTCCCCTGTCCTTTTCCCGTATGTTTCCAACACCTATCTGATCGCGCCGTGGCCGTCCGTGCCCTTCCCCGGTGGTTTACGTTGTTAGGGGGGCGCCTTTACGAGCAGTGTGCCGTTACGAGAACCCTAGGCACACTGCCTAAGGCAGCCTATCGATAGCCGAGTGTAGACTAGAGAAGGGGTTGGAAGAACACATGGATCAAATCGCCGGTCCTCAAAAGATGGTGGGTACGGGAACTTTTCTACCCCCCGTACCGGGCTTTTCCGGCGGTGGGCGATCCTAATGACCGCCGCCGCCAGACCTTGCCGCTCCTCCGGCTGCGACCAACCTCCGTCCTGCGTAGCATCAGACCTCATGGGAGATGACCTAAGGCTCTCGCAGGGCTGGCGACTGCTAGCGAGCGCCGTCCCTAGCGCTGCTTCCCAACTGTCCGCCGCCAGCTCCAACACCTTCGTCCCTCCGCTGATCCGTCCGTACCCTTCTTCGCCAAAAAATATTTTGCAAACGCCGCCCCCGCCCCATCGTCGGGAGAGTATCTGCGAATATTTAGTCGCGGAAAAAACATATCAGACTGGCCGAGCGGGAGATCCCTGTGCCGGTGTGCGGATATTATGTTTTTCCAAAACCCTCCGTACATGGCTTCCCGACAACTTTTGATCCCGCGGATCGCAGCTGTCGATACCTCGTTCAGCCCCCTACCGTGCAAGGCATGGCACGGCTATGGGGTTACCAGCGCCTACCGCGTGGAGGTAGAGGTAGGTACCGACCGGTTGGCGAGCGCACCCCTCTCCGGGGCCGCCGCCGCTGCGCCGCCGGCGGGCGCCGCCCTTGGGCCACCCTACACGCAATGTGAGAGGGAATCGGGTGGGTGGGTTTGCGTGAGGGATATCCATAGCTCTCGCAAAAGGCAGAAAGTGGACACACAATCACTGCTTGTGCGTCATATAGTGTGCGGACATATTATTGTCCGTGCGCGCCTGGGCGCTTGAACCGTTAGGGGAGATGTAATGTCGGAGGTAACGCATGTTAGTGCGTAATTCTAGCCATGTAGCTCCAACCTCTATATTACCAATATGACCATTTAAGCTGTGTTGGGGCTCACTTATGCCATCTTGTCGCCGACTGGCGTGTGACGTTGGGTAGGGCGCCGCCAAGGGTCATCCAACCAAATAGTTGCCAAGCTCCCGGGCACGGGAGTACCGTTGGGTCGATGTAGTCGAGGACTACGTCCGATTCTCGCGCCCAACCGCCGAAGAACTTGATCTTCTGCATCGGGGTACCGACATTGTACGTTGCAGTACTTGCACCCTTCCGTAAGGAGTGCGAAGTCCACGAGAAACCGTCCGGAGTTTGTTCGTGTACTGTATGAAGTACCCGTTGTAGCCATGCCGTCAGGGTGTCCGCCGTCCAATTTTTCGTAGCTCGTGTAGACTAATGGCACACCGCCTGTCCGGAATCTTCCCGGCGGAGAACTTGGTACGGGCAGCGTCCAAGTACCTCAGTAGTTCCGCTATATCAGGGTGGGCTGATCCCGGTACTTCACATAGGAGTTTTCGCTCCGTGGAAGTACCCCGTTGACCGTTTCTCGTTCCGTGGTAGAGGAGGATTCCACCGGTCGGAGTACACAAAAGGTATCCATACCGGCACTCAACTCCCGCTCCCCCGCGACAAAAGAATGTGGACAAGAGCACCGTCGCCACACACGCTCTAAATTGTATAATGATGTCCGACTGGGCTTGAGTCCAATTTTCTGTTACCTGTGCGGATGTCCTTGGCCATGCGTAGCGATGACACAAGAATCCGGGCTGGCACGTATATGCGTGTGCGAGTGGGCTGGATGTAAACTTGGTACGCTGCGAGACCCCGCCGGAGTTTTGCGACTAAATCGCCATGTGCGATTTGTTCGGCGCCGTGGCCCTTGAAGAAACCGTTCACGGCAGAGAGGTAAGGCTGCAGACTAGTTGCCTTGATGGTGCCACGTTCCCCGATCCATGCGATGTAGCGGGCCATGGTAGCGGCTGTAGCGGCAAGCGGTGGTATGCCTTGTTCCTCGCATACCTGGAAGTATGGTTTGATCGCGTTGTTGTACGTGTCGGACGTGCTTTTCGCCCAAGCGGCGGTCAGTAACTCGAGCGTTTTTGCTCCAAGGTTGCCAGTGCCCAGTAGACGTTGCATGTAAAGGCGCATCGAGGCGGGCCATGGGTTGTTGCATCCGGCCACCTCTATCTTGTAGCGTACTTTAGTTGCACGGGTGGGGTACATCTGAACTGCTGGCATGATTTGTCGTGTCTTGAACATGACTAGGGTAGCAATGACTGCGCGCCATCGGAGGTACAACCATGCCGGGAAGGGAATCCGGAAGACAATGACGAGCCAATGAGGCTTGCCGATTGTACCACGTCCGTGCCGCCGCCCAGGACGGAACAAGTGCGCGCGGGCCGGCAAGGCCGTCTCGTGGAACGCCAACTCGGTAAGGGCATGGTGCCACGCTTTGCCTTGCCAACGGGGGGCGACCACTTTGGCTTCTGCGCCGCTCAGCTGTATTTTTTGGGCGTGGTCGGGTAGCACGGGCCATGGCGGGTTGCATCAATTGTTGTCGTCTCGCCATGACGAATCGGCGAGGTGAAGGGAGTCCATTGCTTCGCACGACGGGTCTATCCAATTTGCGTTGTACCGGGGAAGTAGCGTGTCGAGAGCCGACACAAACCGGTCGATCGTGTGCGGGCCGAATTGAGCATCCGTTTCGTGGAACACGGAGGGGTCTAGCTACCCGTCGTCGCTATCGAGGTGGCGGATGAGCTTGTCTGCCCACGCGTTCACCGCGGAACGGATGTACCGGGGTTTGATGTGAATGTTTTTGAAGCCCAACATGTACAAGAGTCGGCGTAATTCGTTCATCATTTCCGGGGAGCGGGACGTTAGGCTAGGGATCAGCCATCGATGATTTTTCGATGTTATTGTCATCAAGCAAATATTGCCATCAGATGGTGCCATCGATACGGACACATGTGCCATTGATGGCAACTCGATGACTCCTTATGAATATCGGGGATGGCAATGTTTATGTTTTTTGATATCGGGGATGACAATAATTCACTCGCCCGCAGTCGATGGAATGATGATGGCAATCCTTGTGCTATCGATGGCGTGGTGATGGGTGAGGCCTTACCATTGATGGACGCATGATAGTTATAGTCGACGAGTGCCATTTATATCGATAATTCCCGATATATATATTTTTTTTTTCAAAGTCAAATTCAGTACTTTAGCGCGTATACACAATATGGAATATTGTCGTTCTAAATGTCAATAATACTGACTCTTACGGGTATCACTACTTGTTCCTATAGTACTTCTTGTAATCATTTTTACCATTACTTGTTTGTACTTGAACCTTCTTGAGTTTCAACTGATGCACGTAGTGTACTACTTTTTTTCATGTGCATGTTCCGAATTATTCAGAAATTATACGTATGCATGTAATTAAACCACTATAATAAACAATCAAGATTCATCTCAATAATTGCTAGATTCATTGCGTCAATGTCATTTACAAGTTTTATCATTGTTTTATCAGAATGCGTCATAACATACGTCTCTAAGATTTTTAAAAACATGTCACATTTAAATATAGTGTTCTCCAATAATTTCTCTCATTTATAGTTGAATTTCAACTACATGTGTTGAGTAGTTCATTTGATTTTTCTGAAATATGCGTTCTTATTCAATAAATTAGATCTCTGATTCTTGAAAAGGCGCGTGTCTTTGCTACACTTCGCGCCATTTCTCTACTACTTTACGTACATTTTCTGTGCTTGACAGCTGTGTGTGCGGCTGGGAAACGACACTTGTCACGAATGGGCGTCTTTTCATCGGCTCGTCAATCGTCATCTACCAAGCTATCGTACCGTCCGACATCTAATCAGTATTTGATGATTTGGATTCCCGCACACCTGGCGGTATTTCTGTATGCTCATGTTGCCAACAAGGCAACATGCAATCTTTGATACTACGGAAGCATCGAGGCATGGATCGATAATTCAATATACATTGATTCAAAGTACGGGGGGATCATAGGCTACACCCACTCCAGTCACGCGGTCACCACTTTTCCTCGGCTCGTGGCATGTATTTAATATGGATAGCGACCTCAAACCATGCAAACACTTCAAAGTTTCCGGACATCTTTTCGCGTTCGCGAGGTTTTGCGTTTTGACTGCCACTACTTCCGCCGCAATGCTTGTCCATCGGGTTGCGATGACTCGTCCAAGTTTCTCCACCACGATGATATTATTCGGCGATTGACAATGATTCTTGTTATTCAACCTTGATGCAGCCCGGCGAAGCTGCTAGGTAAGTGCATCTATAAAGTGTCGTTTCGTAACACTCCCGTAACCCTGTATTTCAGCGGCGTAGCGCGCTGTGTCCGATCGCCGGCCGCTGACCTGATGAGCTACCCTGCTCCGTTATTTAAAGCGACTTTAACCTAGTGTTGTTTTGTCGGGGCAACTAAATCCTCCCCCGTTAGCTTGCAGTTGTCACTCTGCCCGCTTACCTGGGTATGCAGTAAACTACGTGAATAAACGATCCGGTGGAGTGTGCTTTGCGCCCATCACCACTTCTTCTCGCCGCTGCAAGTTCTCGCCACTTAGAAGTGGTTGCTCTAGTCTGTTGCTCGCCCATCCCTGCTCGTGCTTGCACGTATCAATTTATTTAGTACGATGTGTGCAAACACGTTGTTGTCATGCGCAGGTACGCGTTGCGAGCCGGAAAGCAATAGGTAGTCGGGAAGTCGGGCATTATAAAGACCAAGCCCGAAGCAAGTGTTTCAAAGGTATGTCCGCAACTTGCGTCCCCCCCCCGCCCCCCCTCCTCCTTGTGCATTCAAGTATGTCCAGTCGTCACGTTGACATTTTCTCACTTGATTATCTGACGTCCGTGCCAAAATGCGATGGCTGAGATGTTTTTTTTTTTTAATTATTATTAGGTACACAAAACTAAGTTTCGACACGGATCTCCAACCGTAGCCTTGTCACGAGCATGCTTCAACTCGTGAGGGTAGATGACTATCGTCAGAGAGGTGCCACCAACTTTCAAACCCGTCTGTAATTTTCAATGGTGCACATCCATTACCCTCAGTAGTCAGTTGTCGGATTTATTTTATAAATTGACTCCTTACATAATTATTTGTTTCACACTCATTGAAATGCGCTTTGTGTTTCGTGGGATCGGGACGATCGGGACGATTGTCCCCCCATCTTGATGATTAAGTTGATAATAGTCTTTGTGGTGCTGTGTGTTATTGTATTAAGCAGCATTGTTGTTATGGTGAAGTGGTTATTTGCTGCCTAGAATTGTGTTCAATATCATGATGTTTGCTCCGTTTTCGGACAGTATTCTTTAAATGGGCGGCGCTTGTACTTTTGCATGCCTCATTTCTCTCAGGGTAATACCTATGGGTTCTCTCCATGTTCATCTGCGTGGTGGTATACGCTACAATTTCTTAACAGGAATTCCTTGTGTGAGCATAATTTTTTGTCATTTTAACTAAGTGAAAATGAGATGGTTGCTTATGTTTGTTGTGATGTTCCGCATGTCAGTGAGTTGTAAGTTCGCAATTGTTCTTATCCGTCCATGTTGTGACCCTTGCTTGTTAAATTTTTTATGTCTTGTTGCCAAGTAACACGAAGCGTGGAGACTCGTGAAGATCAAGAGTGAAGTTGAAGGAGCTGAAGAACTTCCGTAGTCTTTAGAATTTTAGAAGTAATTAGAAAGTACAGTCGTCTTTGTGTTAGTTGAGAATGTCCTAGAAAGAACATATGGATCGTTTAATATTCATTAAAAACGAAACTTTAATCGCACATTTGCCGAAAGATTTTAACGCTTGTCATTTCCCATTTATCTCCCGATGATAGGACTACACCCCGCTGACTACATTTTTGCGTAATACCAACGAGGGCATGGCGCGATGCCAAAACCCCAATGCGAAATGCTTGAGCACGTTCGCATTGGGAAAAGTGGGGTGTGGGAATCGAGGGTTTGCCACTTTGTATGGGATAGATTGTATGGGATACGTACCAGCTAATTCTAGAGTATTGTAGTACTTTGTGGATCTGCCATTGTTGTAAGTAATACCGCATACGTATTAGTTGCAGATAGCTACTGTAAGCTACTCTAGATATGATTAGTACATGTCTAGATCGGACATACCGATAAACTGTTTGACTCGGTACAGAGCTGTCGCTAGGCTACAGCTCTCACACTTCTGTTGTCCCGACACCACGCATGTAGGCTGGTTGTCGCCTTAACTGTTCCGTTTGCGGGACTGTGACTGTAACTACGTTTGCGTACGTTATCTTCCACACTAACTGTGTTTGCATGGTTCAATAGGTTATGGGCCCCCGCCTCACGTCACTCACACGCGACAACCTGGTTCGGCGAGCTGCGATCGACAGCTCTCCCGCAGAAGGCAAGTTTCTTTAGACACCTAGTACTTTCAACCTGTAGTCGGCGGTATCGCCAGTATAAACTGCGATTTTAAAACCCGCCACCACCCTCTTAAGCCAGCCACCCGCCGGAGATAGCCAGCCAACCACACCGACGCACTCGTCGTGTGTGGACAGGGTGCACACAGGTCCAAGCTGGAGAACGGGGGGGTGCACTGTCGGGTGAATACGCATCCACAGGTCGCACGCCAGCCGTAGCTTACCTTTTATTTTTATTTTTATACTAGCCTCGCGCATCAGCCACCTCGCGCAGCGCTCCACCTGTCCTGGCCTTGGCCTCGACTTGTGCCCCACACTGGGTGGAGGATACAGAAAAGGTGCTCTGAGACACCCCGGGGCTACAGGCCGAGGGGTCGGCGGGCATCAGGCCGTCTCTTAGCATACCGCTGTTAGGCACGAGTCCGGCTAGCGGTCTTTACCGCTGCCTGTTTTTTCCTTCAGCTCTTTCTTTTTTTTCCCTCTGTCGAAATGGAGCAGAAAAACCCGCCTGCTTCACCTGCTGATTCCCCTGAGTCAGGCTCTCACCAGAGCACCCTCGATCACCCCCCCGATACTCTCGCGCTGCTCGTTGCGCAAGTGGCGAGCTTAACTGCTCGTGTCGACTCGCAGTCGGCCGAGGGTGCTGTCGCTGCTGCGGGTGCTAATCCGCACCCCCCTGTAGCTCAGCGCCGCCACGATGCCCCACTCGAACCCGTCCGGCACAGCCACGACGGTCACACCCTCCACCTGAGTGACCATACCCAGCCTGGTTTCGTAACCCCGGACGCAGAAACACTCTTTCCTGCTGCAGCCCCTGTTAGCGACCCCACAGTCGCACAGCGCCGCCACGATGCGCCCCGCGAGCCCGCGCGTGCCGAGGCGCACTACGACCCCTCGCGTCACGCCATCCGGGTTGATCACCTCCCACCACCTCCCCCCTTCCCCCACGCCGGATACGCCCTTCACCACCCCGGCCCCCATATCACGGAGGCGCCCTCTCATCTTATCCCCCCCTACCGTGACCACCCGCACTCGTACGGCCCGCCGCGTCCCATGGCCGGCCGCTCTCCCTTTCCCGGTGGCCCACCTCCTCCCTTTCATGGCCGGCACTCTCCCCCACTCCAACATGGCGACCCCAACCCCCGGGGCCGTCGTCGCCCCACTATCGACCCGGTGGTCATCAACCGGGCGGCACACGAAGCCCCCGGCTTCGACAAGGACGCCCTCAACCGGTCCATGAAGATGTCGGTCCCCGTCATGTGCCCGACCACGGACTTTAAGCAATGGAAGAGGACCTTCCTTAATTTCCTCTCCATCAAGGCCGCATACCTCATTCCTCAGCTGGCCATCCGCGACTCCGGCGTCTGGCTCGACGAACAAGCGCAACACTACGCCTACACGCTGCTCCTCCATGCAGCCAGCGCGAATAAGCGCGCTGACCAAGCCATGAAATGCGTTTCTCCAGCACGCCCAGACTGCGCCGCCGCCGCGTGGGACATCCTTTGTGAACGCCTTGACTGTCGGTCTTTTGCTCGCTCCTTGTCCCTCTTGGACAATCTCACGGTCAGACAGCGCCCCGGTCAGTCACTCAGTGACTATGTCCACTACATGCGCCAGACCTTTGACGAGTACAACGACACATGCCAGTTGGCTGATGGCTCCGTTGCCATCCACCCCCACCACCTCGGTCTCCTCATGCTGCGCGGCATTTCTAGCAGCGGCCCACACGGTCAGGCGAAGCAATGCGTCATCAACGCCTTCGACACGGACTACATCATGTCGGCTGATGAAGTTATGGCGAGCATTCTACACCTTGCGCACAACATGGAAGACAACCCTGCTCCGGACGCAACCGCTCCGGACATATCACCTCCTCCCATCTCCGCGTTCGTCGCTGCGGGCCGCGGCTCGCACAGCGGTCGAGGCCCACCACACCGTAACCCTCGCGGCCAACGACCCAACAAGTGTGGCGTTTGTGGCAGCCTCCACCATCTCATGTCCGCGTGCAATGCCACTGATGACGCTATTCTTAAGTGGAATCTTGCCAAGCGTAGGCTGACAGTCCAGAAGTACGGCGCCGCCGACGGCACCCCCTCTGCTCACGCTGCGCTGCTGAGCGACGTCCCTGCCGACGACGCCCCCGCCGATGACACCGATTGCCTACCCACCTTCGCAGACTGCGTTGATGACGACGCTGACGACGAGGTGAGTGTCCCATTCAGCTCTGTGGCATTCTCCTCTTCCCTCGCCCCGGGTCGTAATCTGTCAAAGTTTTGGGTCGTTGATTCCGCCTGCTCGATTAACCTCACTGCGTTCCGAGATGACTTCGTGAAATTCACGCCCCCCTCCACTCCCTCTCGCGTGGGCGGTGTCGGCGTTGACGTTAAGGGCAGTGGCTCAGTGCGACTTTCTGTCAGACTTGCCTCTGGCCAGCTAATTCACCGCACTGTGTATGCACTCTACACCCCTGACCTGTCATCTCGTTCAGCACAGCGTATCGGCAGACTCCTTAGTGTCAGCTGGATGCAAACTCACAGCGGTTGTGAATTCATATTCCCCTCCAACTCTGACACTGGTTTGCTTTTGGTACCCACAGGCATGGGTATGCTAGAACCGTCCGGAAACGGTCTCTACCTCCTTCCCCACCAGCCGGCCCTCCCTTCCAGCCCATCCGCCCCGCCGGCACTTGACCCCTCACCTCAGGTTGCCCTTACTGCCCAGTGTGATCCCGTCCTATGGCACCGTCGATATGGCCACCTCAACATGCAAAGCCTTCAGGCCCAACACACTCACGGTGTCCCGACTAGCCCTGTGTTAACTAGCGCTGTAACCAAAGTTTCGTGCGACTCTTGTCTCCTTCACAAAGCCACAGCTGCACCACGCAACACAGCCGCTTGCGCGAAGCCATCCCACCCCCTCCTCAACCTGTCCGCTGACCTCTGGGGCCCGGTCAATGTCCCCTCCCCACATGGCCTCCGCTACTGCTTACTCGTCATCGACCACCACACCAACTACATGTGGGTGCGGTTCCTTAAGTCTAAAGACGACGCATGTTCGGAATTGGAAACCATCCTCTTGGACATCAAACACCTGCATGCCCGCCATCACTCCCAGACGGGCGCGTTCGCACCGGTCCTCAAATTTGACTCTGACTCTGTGTTTGAAGCTGCTGTCACTCGCCAGATGTGCGCACACCTCGGCGTCGGGGTACAGTTCTCTGCCCCATACGCCCACCACATGCTCGGCAAGGCCGAACGTCCCTGGCGCACCATCCGGGACAATGCATCGGCGATGCTCCACAACATGGCCGTTCCCAACTCCATGTGGTCGTGTGCTGTCAGCACTGTTGTGTACCTTCGCAACCGCACGTACAGTCGCTCGGTCGGACCTAATGGGGGCGTCCCCCTCACACTCCTTACGTCGTCGGTGCCCAACGCCTCCAAGTTCCGCGTCTTCGGCTGCGCCGTTTTCGCCAAGGTCCCCGACAAACAACGTCGGAAACTCAGTGAAAAAGCATTTCGCGGCGTCATGGTGGGCTATCCCCCTGACGCACCCGGGTATCGTGTCTACAATCCGGAAACGCGTCGCATCACCACTTCCGTACATGTTGTCTTTCAGGAAGACACCCCAGGCTTCGACACACAACCCTCCGTCGACTCGGCCATCACCGACTCTTCGGACGACGTACCCGCAGACTCACCCCTATCCCACCCAATTGACCTCACATCACCCACACCCCTACCCCCCCCGCCAACACCTCGCCATGCTCGGCTCCGCTCCCACCCCATTCGCTACGGCGATATGGTTGCCCACCTGTCCGACTACCCACCCACACTCGTCACGGCGTGTTGTGATCCTGAACAAGGAAAAGCTCAAGAGGACATCTTTGAGCACCCTCACGTCCCCGACCTTGTCACTGGTCCCCCACACACACCTGCCGGCACGTCCCCTACTGCCATCGCCCTCCTCTCCGCCCGAGAGTGTGTGGAACCAAAATCCTACCGAGCTGCACTGGACAGCGCCCAAGCCACCCAATGGCAAGCCGCTATGCAACAGGAGTATTCCTCCCTCATCAGCAACGGCACGTGGGACCTTGTGGACCTCCCCCCCGGCCGCATGGTCGTTAACAGCATGTGGATCTTTAAAGTCAAGTCGGATACAGCCGGCGACGTCTCCCGCTTCAAAGCGCGGTTCGTCGCCAAGGGGTGCAGTCAACGCGCTGGACTGGACTACACGGAGACCTTCTCCCCGGTCATCCGCATGGCCAGCCTGCGTCTCTTCCTAACCATTGCAGCCGCCCGCGACCTTGAACTCTGCCAACTGGACATCGACACAGCGTTTCTCTACGCCCCCATCCGGGAGGATGTGTACATCCGCCAGCCCCTCGGCTTCACCGATGGAACGTCCAAGGTTTGTCACCTCAAGCGTTGCCTCTACGGCCTTAAGCAGTCCCCCCGCGAGTTCAACATGCTACTTCGTGCGTGGCTCGTCGACCATGGATGGCAACAATGCGTTTCTGACCCGTGCATCTACATCTACCGCGCCGGCCACGTCTTCGCCATGATCGCCCTGTACGTCGATGACATTCCCGCGGCCTGCAATGATGCCACCTGGCTCGCATCGTTCAAAGCCCAACTCGGAACACGGTTCAAAATCAAGGACCTAGGCGACCTCTCCCAACTCCTCGGCATGCACATTACCCGCGATCGCTCCACGCGCACAATCTCGCTGGACCAGTCCAAGTACCTGCGCGACATCCTCGCCAAGTACGGCATGTCTGACTCTAAGCCGTCGTCCCTTCCGATGGACCCAGGCTTCCTCGCCGGCCTTACACACTTGAACTCGCCTTCTCTCACAGGAGTGGCCAAGGACGTCTACCCAAGCCTCCTGGGCAGCCTTCAGTACGCCGCCGTTTGTACCCGCCCCGATGTCTCCACGGCATTGAGCATCCTCGGCTCTGCCCAAGCCTCGCCCACCGAGGCACACTTGCAGGCTCTGAAAAAGGTCCTCCGCTACCTCCATGGCACCATCAACATGCGCCTGACGTTGGGGGGGGGCATGGACCACAGTCTCCAACTCACAGGCTTTGCCGACGCTGATTGGGCCAACGACAGCAGCACCCGCAAGTCTCGCTCGGGCTATCTCTTCACCCTCGGACGCGGGCCAATCAGTTACAAGTCCAAACAACAGACTTGTGTGGCTCAATCCACGTGTGAAGCCGAGTACTACTCTGCGGCTGACGCCACCAAGGAGGGACTCCACCTCCGACAACTCCTGGGGGAAATCTTCGACTCCCCCATCACCGAAACCACCACCATCTGGGAGGACAACCAAAGCGCCATTGCATACTCCCAGAATGCCTTGGTCAGCGAGAAGACTAAACACATCGGCCTGAAGTGGCACTTTCTCAAAGACCACGTGGAGCAAGGGACCATCAAGTTGAGGTACCTCCCCACTGACCAGATGGTGGCTGACATGCTCACCAAACCCCTCCCAGGACCTGCACTAGCACGACACCGAAGTGCGATCCTTGGAGGACAAGACCCAATGCAACGCTTCATCCCGTAGCTACCTTCAGGGGGAGTGTTGTAAGTAATACCGCATACGTATTAGTTGCAGATAGCTACTGTAAGCTACTCTAGATATGATTAGTACATGTCTAGATCGGACATACCGATAAACTGTTTGACTCGGTACAGAGCTGTCGCTAGGCTACAGCTCTCACACTTCTGTTGTCCCGACACCACGCCTGTAGGCTGGTTGTCGCCTTAACTGTTCCGTTTGCGGGACTGTGACTGTAACTACGTTTGCGTACGTTATCTTCCACACTAACTGTGTTTGCATGGTTCAATAGCCATATCTGTGTGCACGATTGATTACATTGATGGCAATGTTAAAGATGTCGACATCGAACATGCTGATGTTGATGATGATAGTTGGCGCCGAAGGCAATGTCGATGCCGATAATTATCGTTGATAGCAATAATTCATGTAACCAAAATACCAGCCGGCATTATATTTGCCTTTGCACATCGTTGCCATCGATACATCCCATGTCAATGCGAGTCCCCATCGGTCATCGACTAGAATAAAAATCGCGATGGCAATTATCGGTATTTGCATTATCACTTTCATTCCACATCGGAAAATTGAACTATCACTCCCATCAACATCGAGAAGCCGAACCATCACTACCATCGACATCGGGAAAATCCGGGTGATCCCTAGCCTTACAATAAAGCGCTTGCGGTACACACTAGCTTAAGTGTTGCAAACACCATGGCCGGCAACTCTCGGCGCCGGCTCCGCCGCCATCATGGGACGACAACCCCGATACCATCCAAAGGGACACACGTTCAGCATTGCACATATACGGCCATCATCAGCATAGTAACGACCAACGAGACGTCACTCACAAGCATAGGAGTAGTCACTAACACGGTCGCCTTTGGCTACCCACCGTCTATTATAGACCGCAATGAAATGTTATGGAGCAATCATCCAATCATTATACAACAAAAGGATCCGATCCACAGTCGAATATCGCCCTGTAATAAAACCAATTCGGACTAAAAACAACCCGCCAACGACAGCAATACCCGCAATAGCAGACATAAGCATTCAGACTTTATCCGAGGATAAAAAGACCCTCAATATAAAGTATAAATTTGGGATGAAAGACACGGTACGGGTAGATGTACATCAAACCCAAGTAACGATACGAAAGTAAGGCTAGGGATCAAGTGAAATTTGTTGATGTTGATGGTAGTGATATCTTGAAACGTCGATGTTGATAGTATTGATATCCTGGAATATCGATGTTGATGGTGTTGTTTTTTGGGATGTTGACATCGATGGCAATTTATGCAAATATTATCGCCGATGTATCGATATTTGGGACGATATATCGATACATCGGGCTTGGTAATCAATAGTTTCCAATTGTATTGATAATTGATGGTGTTGATACTAGCACTGTTGCCATCGTGTCAATGTCGATGTCGCAACCTATCACATCGATGGCACCATCAAAAGGTGATGATGATACTATCGACGATGTATCGATGGCTGATCCATAGCCTTATACGAAAGATGTTGTAAGCTTACCGGACATGACGTCCTCCCTACTTGCTGCATATGTCCGCACTTTGCCGTCCGCTCCCAATACCACCCTAACCAAGGAAAGGGGAACTAGCGCTCTACTACGTAGTCCAAAGGCCCCAGACCTTCAACTCCGCGAAACCATGAGTAAGATCCCACGACACGCAACATGCTCCCGCTGCTTGGGGTTCAATGCTTCTTAAGCTAGCATGGGCGTGCGTGTCGAAACATGCATACATGAACTATGCCCGTGGGCAACTCCGTCGTGCATTCGTATCGGTGGTAAGGCACGCGGAAAATCCCCTCGCGTTGGTAGTTGACGGTGCCGTTTATAGGCTTGCACCCCTCGTCCAAGCTGGAGAGTTGTTGCTCATGTCGACACAACGATCCATCTAGGATGTGCTTCCTCGACCTTTCGGGCCTGAAAAGTCAAGCCATAGCCTTTTACAACTTCCGGCTAGGGCACATGCATTCGTGCCGGTGTTCTTCTAGACTAGTGTCCCCGGTCCGCAATTGTATGTTTACAAAAACAATGTGATCACGGTGGTTTCGCTTCCATGGGGCCGACTTCTCGAGCGGTGCTCTGTCGCGATAACCCTATAACTAAACCGTTTGAGGCATTCATGTGTAAGGTGGGTATCGAATAGCTAGGGGAGGGGTTGGTTGAGATCAAGGATCGAGACGCCGCCCGAAAAATATGTTGGGTACATATTATAGTCGAACCGAAACCGTCCGGACCGGATTTCCCCCTGCGATCGATATTGAGGATCACCGCCGCCAAACCGTGTCGTGCCTCCGGCGTCAATTGTGCGCCGGCTTACTCGAGTTGTGCCTCGCCCCTAGGGGAAGCTCGGCCATCACATGGACGTGCCGCGGACAACAAAGCCCTACCCCGGCGCCGCTCCCAGGTAGTCCGCCGCCAACTCGAACGCTTGTCTTCCACCGCATATCCGCCCGTGCCCTCCTCGCCGCAAACTATGAGATAGTGGTTCCACACTCCTCCACAAAAGTCTGGACATTCATTATGTTAAGCACAAGCTAGTCAAGAACACGCTCCCCTCTGACCACGTCAAGCACGACGATATCCCAGTACTACCGAGTGGGTGTAGGAGAGCCGAGAAGCAAGCAGTAAGCCGCCATCCGGGGTGGTTAGACCTCAGCTTAAAGCGGGTGTTGTCGGTGGAGCTTGTAGAATTAAGCCCATAAATTCCCGGGAAATTGTTTGAACTAAATACGTTGTTCTGAGCGCCACGCTTGGGCATTGCTCAAGCGCTCATACCCAAGCTGCATATCACTATGTGCTCCACATAACCGCATTTTTGGGTATTTTTTGGAGGCGTGGGTGCCGTGTTCAATGCGCGAGGCTTGGTTTGCGGGTGTGTGAATAGAGCACGGAAGTTCACGCCGCTGGCACGGGTGATTTTTTGGAAAGCAAGCGAGCAAAAAAAACATGACGCAAGTTTGGATATACACTGCACGTTGTAAACATGCGAGGGCGATTGGCTTAGGGGAGGGGCGAAGTCCAACTTGGCCATTAGGGACGCATCACGTTGACGGTGGTGTTTGGAATGCTTGGGTATGTGCGTGTGTCAACCACACCCGCCCCACGCGTCGGGAATTAGGCTCGGAAGTCAATAGGAATGAAGAGTTGGTCAACATTTACTGACAAACCCCGCAGAAGTCGCCTCGTGAGGTGAGCCGAATTCGATGGGTGTTGCTTGGTACTGCGGCTCAAAGTTGCCGGAATAATTCGTATGAAAGTTGAACTTACGTAAATTCAAGTAATTTATTACAAATCGATTTGTGGGTGTTGAAACTCAAGAATAGGTGCGTTCGACGCGCATTGAAAAGACACGTCCAACGAAACTTGTTATAAAGAGTTTTAACCATACATAAGTAGTAAGTTATGATCGCTTGAAGATTGTGGCCGAAAGCGGCTTGCCCTTGGGTTGTGCGCATATCGGTGGTAATTCTACATACGCGATTTCGTGCGTTTCCCCCACAACGGCCTCCCTACGTCGCCTATGCATTATATTTGCGCGACCGTCGCATTAGCATTCACATTGCGGCGTTGTGCGCCCGGTACTCTTTTCGTCTAATCAGCACGGCGACTGTTTGAAAGAGCGTGCCGCACGGGTGTGGGCGCGATAACCCCAAGTACACAAGCCCGGCAGTGCTCGAATTCGCCCCTCGCAGCTCTCGGCGCATTCCATTTTACGTGCAAAAGCATTGCCAGGGATTTCAGGAGATTTGTCAATAAAATTGACGCATGGCTACATTTTCTACATATGACGACCGTGGCATGGGCTTGAGAAGGAAAAATGTATAGCGTGTAGACCGTCCAAAGCCAGGACGATGAACGAGCGCACAACAACGACGGAATTACTCAACAAAAAGGAGGTTGAGCAGGAGGGAGATGAAGATGGCCGCCAGCGATGCGGAAAGTTGCACGGTTGCAGAGTCCATTTCCTCGTCCGCTTGGAGACTTGCCACCCAAACAATGGCCGCTTCGGTGTTGTCCACGGTGTCGACTTTGGTCACACTCTGTGGAGAGTCAAGGCACGCGCGTTCAAAGCAAATTTCAACACACCCTTGCTTCGCGATAAAATAAGACGATGACAACGCCAACGCGAGGGCATACCGCACTAATTTTGCCCAACTCGGGCGCGAAGTGATCAGCTGGGGAAGCCAAGGTCGCAGTCAGATCATGCACAACATCCTCGACATCAGCTTCATCGTCGCCTGCAGCGATCACAGCTGACTTGACAATCACGCTGCCTTGCACGACTGCAAGGATGCGGACATTTCCAGGAAGCGCCCCCGGCAACCGGGCCAGGTCCGCCAGGAGCTGCAGTCTTTGCGATTCGGTGAAGTCGTCAACAAGGGCGAGAGTAAGCACAATTTCAACTTGAACCACGCGGAACTTGAACACAGGTCGCGCGAGGGGCACACATTGACAAAATTAAAAGTCAGCACCATGCGTGACGAATAGGTTACAATGATGGTCTGTAACAGGCAGAGGCTTGTGATGGAAGTCAGAGTGGAGTCGACGCTCAAGGTACCCCTGAGTCGGTAGACGGCAATGCTGGGCACATCTGTTGTACGCGGTTTGTTGGCGAGGGGGTTGTGGTTGTAGGTGGATCCGCCTGCAATTTTTGCACCCTTTCGTTGGCCGCCTCGATACTTTCCACTGTCTCGATGTCAATAATCGACTGTAATAAGGCAGAAGCATTCATTATAACCCCCCCTTTGACCTATCTATGGGACAATCTGCCCAACCCCGCCCAACCCTGGAAGGATACAGGAGACCAATACCGCGAACGCTACGACGTACCGCAGAGGCCACGCCCAACTCTGGAGCGAAAACATCAGCAGTCAAATCGGGCGACTGAATCGCATCTTGTATAGCAGAATCCAAACTTCCTGTTGTCTCGGAACCAGAAATAATCACCGCTGAACTCACGACCACACTCCCCTGCGTGACTCGCACGATGCTGGCGCTGCTGTTAGTAACCCCCGGTATGATAGTGGCCAGGTCCGTGACAAACTGCTGCCTCAACGTATCGGTGAAATCATCCACACCGGAGAGAGAGAGAGTAAAGTCTATCCGTAAAAGGCGGATCTGCAGATAGGGCAAAGGCCGGGGGTTAAAAGATACTTAAGAGCCGAAAATACGGAACACGATTCGGTATATGATGGGTGCGTTTCTGCAGCACGTGGGAGTGCGTTTCATGTTATATGTCGACACGCTGATTATACTACTTATGGTCAAAGCAGAGGTAGCGAACTTTGAAGCACCTGTTGATCAGACTGAGTGTTAGTTGGACGTGGCGTTGTCGTGCTTCTGGGTTGAGGCGTCGCAGAGTACTGTGCGCTCAATTCGATGATTCTTGCATCCACGGACTGGCGTGTTGCGTGCGATTCGAACTCGGCAGAAACGGCCTGATGAATGCGAACCGCATACGCACAGTCTCGCATCCACTTTGACTCATGAGGTCATCTATGTCTTAAGGGAATATATACAAGGGATTGAGTGTGCTTTTACGTAAAGTAACAACATACCAGTGTTGTTCTCAACAGCAAGTAAGTATATATTATAGCATGGGCGACCTACTAGCAAGTGGAATGTATTGCCCAAGTCGTATATGACATTGCAATAATCCGTCCTAGATGCGTAAATACGCAGGGGTGAAGTGGCGGAACGACCAGTTTCACTTACGGTTGACAAGAATCCTAGTTGCGGGCTAAACACGTCCTCGCCGATGAGGTTGTCCCGAAGTGCTGTGACCAACTGGTCGCCAGAGCCACCCTCCTGCGCCTCAAACAACACCGCCAAGTGCACGACAGCACTGTCCTCCCCGGCAGCTTGCTCACCCAGGATAGTAATGGTTTCGGCTGTGGTAGATGCTTTCAATATGTCAGCGACGAGAGTATTCCCCATGCCGTCGGTGATCTCGTCCGGAGACATCGACAAAGTAACACGCACTTCTGCAAGGAAGTACTGGGGAGGAAACATAACACAGAGGGCAATGGGCGATTCAGTCGCCTGTGTAACATCTCGCGGATGGTTGCTGCACACACATGCAAAGGACGAGGAGAGGGGTAACACAGGAAATTATTGTACCATCACTCGATTGAGTGTCATACCTACGCTTGCGCTCTCAATTAGAACATTCCATTCGTAAGTGCTGATGTCATGGGTGCAAGATAGTAGGAAGAAATTACCTGGATGATGGGTGGCGTTTCCGGTATCGCTAGTGGAGACGGCGGTGGTGGAGAAGCACTGGGTGAAGGCGGAGACAGGGGGTTATCGAATGGTGGTGGCGGCGCTGAGGCTGGTGATGGCATCGTCGGCATCGCTGTTGGTTGTGGCGGTGGTGGTTGTGGCGGAGGAGGACTGGGCAATGGCGGAGGAGGGCTTTGGATTGGTGGAGGTGGTGTGGATGGTGACGTCGGTATCGTTGTTGGAGGCGGCGGTGGTGGTTGTGGAGGACGACTTGGTGATGGGGGAGGTGGGCTATAGACTGGTGACGGTGGTGGTGGTGGCGGTTTAGCTGGTGATGGCGTCGCCGGTATCGCTGGTTGAGATGGCGGTGGTGGCTGTAGCGGTGGAGGACTGGGTGATGGCGGAGGAGGGTTATAGACTGGTGGTGGTGGTGGTGGCGGTGGAGGGCTGGGTGATGGCGGGGGGTTATAGACTGGTGGTGGTGGTGGCGGTGGAGGGCTGGGTGATGGCGGAGGGTTATAGACTGGTGGTGGTGGTGGCGGTGTGGCTGGTGATGGCGTCGTCGGCATCGCTGTTGGTTGTGGCGGTTGTGGTTGTGGCGGAGGAGGACTGGGCAATGGCAGAGGAGGGCTTTGGATTGGTAGAGGTAGTGTGGATGGTGACGTCGGTATCGTTGTTGGAGGCGGCGGTGGTGGTTGTGGAGGACGACTTGGTGATGGGGGAGGTGGGCTATAGACTGGTGACGGTGGTGGTGGTGGCGGTTTAGCTGGTGATGGCGTCGCTGGTGTCGCTGGTTGAGATGGCGGTGGTGGCTGTGGCGGTGGAGGACTGGGTGATGGCGGAGGAGGGTTATAGACTGGTGGTGGTGGTGGTGGTAGTGGCGGTGGAGGGCTGGGTGATGGCGGGGGGTTATAGACTGGTGGTGGTGGTGGTGGTGGTGGCGGTGGAGGGCTGGGTGATGGCGGAGGGTTATAGACTGGTGGTGGTGGTGGCGGTGTGGCTGGTGATGGCGTCGTCGGCATCGCTGTTGGTTGTGGCGGTGGTGGTTGTGGCGGAGGAGGACTGGGCAATGGCAGAGGAGGGCTTTGGATTGGTAGAGGTGGTGTGGATGGTGACGTCGGTATCGTTGTTGGAGGCGGAGGTGGTGGTTGTGGAGGACGACTTGGTGATGGGGGAGGTGGGCTATAGACTGGTGACGGTGGTGGTGGTGGCGGTTTAGCTGGTGATGGCGTCGCCGGTATCGCTGGTTGAGATGGCGGTGGTGGCTGTGGCGGTGGAGGACTGGGTGATGGCGGAGGAGGGTTATAGACTGGTGGTGGTGGTGGTGGTAGTGGCGGTGGAGGGCTGGGTGATGGCGGGGGGTTATAGACTGGTGGTGGTGGTGGCGGTGGAGGGCTGGGTGATGGCGGAGGGTTATAGACTGGTGGTGGTGGTGGCGGTGTGGCTGGTGATGGCGTCGTCGGCATCGCTGTTGGTTGTGGCGGTTGTGGTTGTGGCGGAGGAGGACTGGGCAATGGCAGAGGAGGGCTTTGGATTGGTAGAGGTGGTGTGGATGGTGACGTCGGTATCGTTGTTGGAGGCGGCGGTGGTGGTTGTGGAGGACGACTTGGTGATGGGGGAGGTGGGCTATAGACTGGTGACGGTGGTGGTGGTGGCGGTTTAGCTGGTGATGGCGTCGCTGGTATCGCTGGTTGAGATGGCGGTGGTGGCTGTGGCGGTGGAGGACTGGGTGATGGCGGAGGAGGGTTATAGACTGGTGGTGGTGGTGGTGGCGGTGGAGGGCTGGGTGATGGCGGGGGGTTATAGACTGGTGGTGGTGGTGGTGGTGGTGGCGGTGGAGGGCTGGGTGATGGCGGAGGGTTATAGACTGGTGGTGGTGGTGGCGGTGTGGCTGGTGATGGCGTCGTCGGCATCGCTGTTGGTTGTGGCGGTGGTGGTTGTGGCGGAGGAGGACTGGGCAATGGCAGAGGAGGGCTTTGGATTGGTAGAGGTGGTGTGGATGGTGACGTCGGTATCGTTGTTGGAGGCGGAGGTGGTGGTTGTGGAGGACGACTTGGTGATGGGGGAGGTGGGCTATAGACTGGTGACGGTAGTGGTGGTGGCGGTTTAGCTGGTGATGGCGTCGCCGGTATCGCTGGTTGAGATGGCGGTGGTGGCTGTGGCGGTGGAGGACTGGGTGATGGCGGAGGAGGGTTATAGACTGGTGGTGGTGGTTGTGGCGGTGGAGGGCTGGGTGATGGCGGGGGGTTATAGACTGGTGGTGGTGGTGGTGGTGGCGGTGGAGGGCTGGGTGATGGCGGAGGGTTATAGACTGGTGGTGGTGGTGGCAGTGTGGCTGGTGATGGCGTCGTCGGCATCGCTGTTGGTTGTGGCGGTGGTGGTTGTGGCGGAGGAGGACTTGGCAATGGCAGAGGAGGGCTTTGGATTGGTAGAGGTGGTGTGGATGGTGACGTCGGTATCGTTGTTGGAGGCGGCGGTGGTGGTTGTGGAGGACGACTTGGTGATGGGGGAGGTGGGCTATAGACTGGTGACGGTGGTGGTGGTGGCGGTTTAGCTGGTGATGGCGTCGCCGGTATCGCTGGTTGAGATGGCGGTGGTGGCTGTGGCGGTGGAGGACTGGGTGATGGCGGAGGAGGGTTATAGACTGGTGGTGGTGGTGGTGGTGGCGGTGGAGGGCTGGGTGATGGCGGGGGGTTATAGACTGGTGGTGGTGGTGGCGGTGGAAGGCTGGGTGATGGCGGAGGGTTATAGACTGGTGGTGGTGGTGGCGGTGTGGCTGGTGATGGCGTCGTCGGCATCGCTGTTGGAGGCGGTGGTGGTGGTTGTGGCGGAGGAGGACTGGGTGATGGCGGAGGAGGGCTGTGGACTGGTGGCGGTGGTGGTGTTGCTGGTGATGGCGTCGCAGGTGCCGGCGTAGTAGCGGGAACCGCACAGACACGATCGTACATTATCAGGTCGTTCATTTTTTGGACCAAGGCGTCGAGTCCCGGAAGCGAAGACACGTGCGAACAAGACGTAATGAGATCAGCGCACTGTTCCGAGCATAAAGCACTTCTCATCGCCTGTACATCCTCGCTCAGCCCCACCTCGCCGCTGCTCCTTGACAAGCTGTCAAGCATGGATATCAACAGCCCCACTGGGATCGTGAAGAGGGACCGGACGCCTTGAGATACATACATGTCACTTTCCTCTACACCGTCGCCATTTGTGTCCTGGGCGACTCTGCTGGGCATACCCACGTCTTCGGACTCCAATCCGAGAAGTCGCGCCGTCGAGTAAGACAACAAACACGCATGAAGGGTGTCAGAAACGCAGGGGTAGCTGGATATGGTTGAACATGTTTCGGCCAGCAGGGTAGCTTGCGCCTCGTCCTCTTCCGTGATCACGCCTGGGAGATCGCTCGTGCATGTCGCAATGCTGGCTGGAAGCTCCATAGGGTTGAACAATGCACACAATTGCAGCACGGGGACAAGCATCAGGTCCACCACAGTGTCTACGCCCAGAGTGTACAGAGAGAACAAACGTTCAGCCCTGTCAAGCGCTTCATCGTATAAATCCAAATAGGTGGAAAGACCCGCCACGCCATCATCGCTTGGACCATCATGCAGCACTTCCCTCACTAACACGAGCAGCTCTATGCACTCGCGAGAAGCAAAGATGTAATTGCACACACTGGTGATTTTATCGAGCAGCGGTGCATACGAGCACTGCGATGATGCCTCAATCGCCGACAGGCAGGAACCAGCAGCACAAACTGAAGATGACGCAGACACCAAACCCTCTGGGGCGACGCCAGCCTCCACTTCCGCCACGTGATCCGCGAGACTGAACAAAGGGTCCACAATAGCAGGCACCATGCCGTCTACGGCGAGTACGCAGTTGAATCCAGCAGAACTGGTCAGGTCCGTCCTGCAGCCACAATAATTCTCCACCAGGTTACGCACATCCAAATCCAGGCACGCCGAGCTCGCGATGGCGTACAAACAGTTTGGCTCGCAGGTTCGCGGCAACACGTTATCTGCGTGCGTAAACAGCCTGAGCGCATCGGACTCCCCGCCCTTTACGCTAGCCAGGACGGAGTTGTCAATAAATCTGCATTCCGCACGGAGTGTATTTTCCGCACCAACGTTTCCTGGACAGCTCCAATAACTCCGAGACCCGGCGGGGGAGGAGGAGGTGGCGGAGCAGACGGCGGTAATTTTATCGAGCAGCGGTGCATACGAGCACTGCGATGATGCCTCAATCGCCGACAGGCAGGAACCAGCAGCACAAACCGAAGACGACGCAGACACCAAACCCTCTGGGGCGACGCCAGCCTCCACTTCCGCCACGTGATCCGCGAGACTGAACAAAGGGTCCACAATGGCAGGCACCATGCCGTCTACGGCGAGTACGCAGTTGAATCCAGCAGAACTGGTCAGGTCCGTCCTGCAGCCACAATAATTCTCCACCAGGTTACGCACATCCAAATCCAGGCACGCCGAGCTCGCGATGGCGTACAAACAGTTTGGCTCGCAGGTTCGCGGCAACACGTTATCTGCGTGCGTAAACAGCCTGAGCGCATCGGACTCCCCGCCCTTCACGCTAGCCAGGACGGAGTTGTCAATAAAGCTGCAGGCCACACGGAGTGCATTCTCCGCACCAACATTTCCTGGACAGCCCCAATAGCTCCGAGACCCGGCGGGGGAGGAGGAGGTGGCGGAGCAGACGGCGGTGATTTTATCGAGCAGCGGTGCATACGAGCACTCCGATGATGCCTCAATCGCCGACAGGCAGGAACCAGCAGCACAAACTGAAGACGACGCAGACACCAAACCCTCTGGGGCGACGCCAGCCTCCACTTCCGCCACGTGATCCGCGAGACTGAACAAAGGGTCCACAATGGCAGGCACCATGCCGTCTACGGCGAGTACGCAGTCGAATCCAGCAGAACTGGTCAGGTCCGTCCTGCAGCCACAATAATTCTCCACCAGGTTACGCACATCCAAATCCAGGCACGCCGAGCTCGCGATGGCGTACAAACAGTTTGGCTCGCAGGTTCGCGGCAACACGTTATCTGCGTGCGTAAACAGCCTGAGCGCATCGGACTCCCCGCCCTTCACGCTAGCCAGGACGGAGTTGTCAATAAAGCTGCAGGCCACACGGAGTGCATTCTCCGCACCAACATTTCCTGGACAGCCCCAATAGCTCCGAGACCCGGCGGGGGAGGAGGAGGTGGCGGAGCAGACGGCGGTAATTTTATCGAGCAGCGGTGCATACGAGCACTGCGATGATGCCTCAATCGCCGACAGGCAGGAACCAGCAGCACAAACCGAAGACGACGCAGACACCAAACCCTCTGGGGCGACGCCAGCCTCCACTTCCGCCACGTGATCCGCGAGACTGAACAAAGGGTCCACAATGGCAGGCACCATGCCGTCTACGGCGAGTACGCAGTTGAATCCAGCAGAACTGGTCAGGTCCGTCCTGCAGCCACAATAATTCTCCACCAGGTTACGCACATCCAAATCCAGGCACGCCGAGCTCGCGATGGCGTACAAACAGTTTGGCTCGCAGGTTCGCGGCAACACGTTATCTGCGTGCGTAAACAGCCTGAGCGCATCGGACTCCCCGCCCTTCACGCTAGCCAGGACGGAGTTGTCAATAAAGCTGCAGGCCGCACGGAGTGTATTTTCCGCACCAACGTTTCCTGGACAGCTCCAATAACTCCGAGACCCGGCGGGGGAGGAGGAGGTGGCGGAGCAGACGGCGGTAATTTTATCGAGCAGCGGTGCATACGAGCACTGCGATGATGCCTCAATCGCCGACAGGCAGGAACCAGCAGCACAAACCGAAGACGACGCAGACACCAAACCCTCTGGGGCGACGCCAGCCTCCACTTCCGCCACGTGATCCGCGAGACTGAACAAAGGGTCCACAATGGCAGGCACCATGCCGTCTACGGCGAGTACGCAGTTGAATCCAGCAGAACTGGTCAGGTCCGTCCTGCAGCCACAATAATTCTCCACCAGGTTACGCACATCCAAATCCAGGCACGCCGAGCTCGCGATGGCGTACAAACAGTTTGGCTCGCAGGTTCGCGGCAACACGTTATCTGCGTGCGTAAACAGCCTGAGCGCATCGGACTCCCCGCCCTTCACGCTAGCCAGGACGGAGTTGTCAATAAAGCTGCAGGCCACACGGAGTGCATTCTCCGCACCAACATTTCCTGGACAGCCCCAATAGCTCCGAGACCCGGCGGGGGAGGAGGAGGTGGCGGAGCAGACGGCGGTGATTTTATCGAGCAGCGGTGCATACGAGCACTCCGATGATGCCTCAATCGCCGACAGGCAGGAACCAGCAGCACAAACTGAAGACGACGCAGACACCAAACCCTCTGGGGCGACGCCAGCCTCCACTTCCGCCACGTGATCCGCGAGACTGAACAAAGGGTCCACAATGGCAGGCACCATGCCGTCTACGGCGAGTACGCAGTCGAATCCAGCAGAACTGGTCAGGTCCGTCCTGCAGCCACAATAATTCTCCACCAGGTTACGCACATCCAAATCCAGGCACGCCGAGCTCGCGATGGCGTACAAACAGTTTGGCTCGCAGGTTCGCGGCAACACGTTATCTGCGTGCGTAAACAGCCTGAGCGCATCGGACTCCCCGCCCTTCACGCTAGCCAGGACGGAGTTGTCAATAAAGCTGCAGGCCACACGGAGTGCATTCTCCGCACCAACATTTCCTGGACAGCCCCAATAGCTCCGAGACCCGGCGGGGGAGGAGGAGGTGGCGGAGCAGACGGCGGTGATTTTATCGAGCAGCGGTGCATACGAGCACTGCGATGATGCCTCAATCGCCGACAGGCAGGAACCAGCAGCACAAACCGAAGACGACGCAGACACCAAACCCTCTGGGGCGACGCCAGCCTCCACTTCCGCCACGTGATCCGCGAGACTGAACAAAGGGTCCACAATGGCAGGCACCATGCCGTCTACGGCGAGTACGCAGTTGAATCCAGCAGAACTGGTCAGGTCCGTCCTGCAGCCACAATAATTCTCCACCAGGTTACGCACATCCAAATCCAGGCACGCCGAGCTCGCGATGGCGTACAAACAGTTTGGCTCGCAGGTTCGCGGCAACACGTTATCTGCGTGCGTAAACAGCCTGAGCGCATCGGACTCCCCGCCCTTCACGCTAGCCAGGACGGAGTTGTCAATAAAGCTGCAGGCCGCACGGAGTGCATTCTCCGCACCAACATTTCCTGGACAGCCCCAATAGCTCCGAGACCCGGCGGGGGAGGAGGAGGTGGCGGAGCAGACGGCGGTGATTTTATCGAGCAGCGGTGCATACGAGCACTGCGATGATGCCTCAATCGCCGACAGGCAGGAACCAGCAGCACAAACCGAAGACGACGCAGACACCAAACCCTCTGGGGCGACGCCAGCCTCCACTTCCGCCACGTGATCCGCGAGACTGAACAAAGGGTCCACAATGGCAGGCACCATGCCGTCTACGGCGAGTACGCAGTTGAATCCAGCAGAACTGGTCAGGTCCGTCCTGCAGCCACAATAATTCTCCACCAGGTTACGCACATCCAAATCCAGGCACGCCGAGCTCGCGATGGCGTACAAACAGTTTGGCTCGCAGGTTCGCGGCAACACGTTATCTGCGTGCGTAAACAGCCTGAGCGCATCGGACTCCCCGCCCTTCACGCTAGCCAGGACGGAGTTGTCAATAAAGCTGCAGGCCACACGGAGTGCATTCTCCGCACCAACATTTCCTGGACAGCCCCAATAGCTCCGAGACCCGGCGGGGGAGGAGGAGGTGGCGGAGCAGACGGCGGTAATTTTATCGAGCAGCGGTGCATACGAGCACTGCGATGATGCCTCAATCGCCGACAGGCAGGAACCAGCAGCACAAACCGAAGACGACGCAGACACCAAACCCTCTGGGGCGACGCCAGCCTCCACTTCCGCCACGTGATCCGCGAGACTGAACAAAGGGTCCACAATGGCAGGCACCATGCCGTCTACGGCGAGTACGCAGTTGAATCCAGCAGAACTGGTCAGGTCCGTCCTGCAGCCACAATAATTCTCCACCAGGTTACGCACATCCAAATCCAGGCACGCCGAGCTCGCGATGGCGTACAAACAGTTTGGCTCGCAGGTTCGCGGCAACACGTTATCTGCGTGCGTAAACAGCCTGAGCGCATCGGACTCCCCGCCCTTCACGCTAGCCAGGACGGAGTTGTCAATAAAGCTGCAGGCCACACGGAGTGCATTCTCCGCACCAACATTTCCTGGACAGCCCCAATAGCTCCGAGACCCGGCGGGGGAGGAGGAGGTGGCGGAGCAGACGGCGGTGATTTTATCGAGCAGCGGTGCATACGAGCACTCCGATGATGCCTCAATCGCCGACAGGCAGGAACCAGCAGCACAAACTGAAGACGACGCAGACACCAAACCCTCTGGGGCGACGCCAGCCTCCACTTCCGCCACGTGATCCGCGAGACTGAACAAAGGGTCCACAATGGCAGGCACCATGCCGTCTACGGCGAGTACGCAGTCGAATCCAGCAGAACTGGTCAGGTCCGTCCTGCAGCCACAATAATTCTCCACCAGGTTACGCACATCCAAATCCAGGCACGCCGAGCTCGCGATGGCGTACAAACAGTTTGGCTCGCAGGTTCGCGGCAACACGTTATCTGCGTGCGTAAACAGCCTGAGCGCATCGGACTCCCCGCCCTTCACGCTAGCCAGGACGGAGTTGTCAATAAAGTTGCAGGCCGCACGGAGTGCATTCTCCGCACCAACATTTCCTGGACAGCCCCAATAGCTCCGAGACCCGGCGGGGGAGGAGGAGGTGGCGGAGCAGACGGCGGTAATTTTATCGAGCAGCGGTGCATACGAGCACTGCGATGATGCCTCAATCGCCGACAGGCAGGAACCAGCAGCACAAACCGAAGACGACGCAGACACCAAACCCTCTGGGGCGACGCCAGCCTCCACTTCCGCCACGTGATCCGCGAGACTGAACAAAGGGTCCACAATGGCAGGCACCATGCCGTCTACGGCGAGTACGCAGTCGAATCCAGCAGAACTGGTCAGGTCCGTCCTGCAGCCACAATAATTCTCCACCAGGTTACGCACATCCAAATCCAGGCACGCCGAGCTCGCGATGGCGTACAAACAGTTTGGCTCGCAGGTTCGCGGCAACACGTTATCTGCGTGCGTAAACAGCCTGAGCGCATCGGACTCCCCGCCCTTCACGCTAGCCAGGACGGAGTTGTCAATAAAGCTGCAGGCCACACGGAGTGCATTCTCCGCACCAACATTTCCTGGACAGCCCCAATAGCTCCGAGACCCGGCGGGGGAGGAGGAGGTGGCGGAGCAGACGGCGGTGATTTTATCGAGCAGCGGTGCATACGAGCACTCCGATGATGCCTCAATCGCCGACAGGCAGGAACCAGCAGCACAAACTGAAGACGACGCAGACACCAAACCCTCTGGGGCGACGCCAGCCTCCACTTCCGCCACGTGGTCCGCGAGACTGAACAAAGGGTCCACAATGGCAGGCACCATGCCGTCTACGGCGAGTACGCAGTCGAATCCAGCAGAACTGGTCAGGTCCGTCCTGCAGCCACAATAATTCTCCACCAGGTTACGCACATCCAAATCCAGGCACGCCGAGCTCGCGATGGCGTACAAACAGTTTGGCTCGCAGGTTCGCGGCAACACGTTATCTGCGTGCGTAAACAGCCTGAGCGCATCGGACTCCCCGCCCTTCACGCTAGCCAGGACGGAGTTGTCAATAAAGCTGCAGGCCACACGGAGTGCATTCTCCGCACCAACATTTCCTGGACAGCCCCAATAGCTCCGAGACCCGGCGGGGGAGGAGGAGGTGGCGGAGCAGACGGCGGTAATTTTATCGAGCAGCGGTGCATACGAGCACTGCGATGATGCCTCAATCGCCGACAGGCAGGAACCAGCAGCACAAACCGAAGACGACGCAGACACCAAACCCTCTGGGGCGACGCCAGCCTCCACTTCCGCCACGTGATCCGCGAGACTGAACAAAGGGTCCACAATGGCAGGCACCATGCCGTCTACGGCGAGTACGCAGTTGAATCCAGCAGAACTGGTCAGGTCCGTCCTGCAGCCACAATAATTCTCCACCAGGTTACGCACATCCAAATCCAGGCACGCCGAGCTCGCGATGGCGTACAAACAGTTTGGCTCGCAGGTTCGCGGCAACACGTTATCTGCGTGCGTAAACAGCCTGAGCGCATCGGACTCCCCGCCCTTCACGCTAGCCAGGACGGAGTTGTCAATAAAGCTGCAGGCCACACGGAGTGCATTCTCCGCACCAACATTTCCTGGACAGCCCCAATAGCTCCGAGACCCGGCGGGGGAGGAGGAGGTGGCGGAGCAGACGGCGGTGATTTTATCGAGCAGCGGTGCATACGAGCACTCCGATGATGCCTCAATCGCCGACAGGCAGGAACCAGCAGCACAAACTGAAGACGACGCAGACACCAAACCCTCTGGGGCGACGCCAGCCTCCACTTCCGCCACGTGATCCGCGAGACTGAACAAAGGGTCCACAATGGCAGGCACCATGCCGTCTACGGCGAGTACGCAGTCGAATCCAGCAGAACTGGTCAGGTCCGTCCTGCAGCCACAATAATTCTCCACCAGGTTACGCACATCCAAATCCAGGCACGCCGAGCTCGCGATGGCGTACAAACAGTTTGGCTCGCAGGTTCGCGGCAACACGTTATCTGCGTGCGTAAACAGCCTGAGCGCATCGGACTCCCCGCCCTTCACGCTAGCCAGGACGGAGTTGTCAATAAAGCTGCAGGCCACACGGAGTGCATTCTCCGCACCAACATTTCCTGGACAGCCCCAATAGCTCCGAGACCCGGCGGGGGAGGAGGAGGTGGCGGAGCAGACGGCGGTAATTTTATCGAGCAGCGGTGCATACGAGCACTGCGATGATGCCTCAATCGCCGACAGGCAGGAACCAGCAGCACAAACCGAAGACGACGCAGACACCAAACCCTCTGGGGCGACGCCAGCCTCCACTTCCGCCACGTGATCCGCGAGACTGAACAAAGGGTCCACAATGGCAGGCACCATGCCGTCTACGGCGAGTACGCAGTCGAATCCAGCAGAACTGGTCAGGTCCGTCCTGCAGCCACAATAATTCTCCACCAGGTTACGCACATCCAAATCCAGGCACGCCGAGCTCGCGATGGCGTACAAACAGTTTGGCTCGCAGGTTCGCGGCAACACGTTATCTGCGTGCGTAAACAGCCTGAGCGCATCGGACTCCCCGCCCTTCACGCTAGCCAGGACGGAGTTGTCAATAAAGCTGCAGGCCACACGGAGTGCATTCTCCGCACCAACATTTCCTGGACAGCCCCAATAGCTCCGAGACCCGGCGGGGGAGGAGGAGGTGGCGGAGCAGACGGCGGTGATTTTATCGAGCAGCGGTGCATACGAGCACTCCGATGATGCCTCAATCGCCGACAGGCAGGAACCAGCAGCACAAACTGAAGACGACGCAGACACCAAACCCTCTGGGGCGACGCCAGCCTCCACTTCCGCCACGTGATCCGCGAGACTGAACAAAGGGTCCACAATGGCAGGCACCATGCCGTCTACGGCGAGTACGCAGTTGAATCCAGCAGAACTGGTCAGGTCCGTCCTGCAGCCACAATAATTCTCCACCAGGTTACGCACATCCAAATCCAGGCACGCCGAGCTCGCGATGGCGTACAAACAGTTTGGCTCGCAGGTTCGCGGCAACACGTTATCTGCGTGCGTAAACAGCCTGAGCGCATCGGACTCCCCGCCCTTCACGCTAGCCAGGACGGAGTTGTCAATAAAGCTGCAGGCCACACGGAGTGCATTCTCCGCACCAACATTTCCTGGACAGCCCCAATAGCTCCGAGACCCGGCGGGGGAGGAGGAGGTGGCGGAGCAGACGGCGGTAATTTTATCGAGCAGCGGTGCATACGAGCACTGCGATGATGCCTCAATCGCCGACAGGCAGGAACCAGCAGCACAAACCGAAGACGACGCAGACACCAAACCCTCTGGGGCGACGCCAGCCTCCACTTCCGCCACGTGATCCGCGAGACTGAACAAAGGGTCCACAATGGCAGGCACCATGCCGTCTACGGCGAGTACGCAGTCGAATCCAGCAGAACTGGTCAGGTCCGTCCTGCAGCCACAATAATTCTCCACCAGGTTACGCACATCCAAATCCAGGCACGCCGAGCTCGCGATGGCGTACAAACAGTTTGGCTCGCAGGTTCGCGGCAACACGTTATCTGCGTGCGTAAACAGCCTGAGCGCATCGGACTCCCCGCCCTTCACGCTAGCCAGGACGGAGTTGTCAATAAAGCTGCAGGCCACACGGAGTGCATTCTCCGCACCAACATTTCCTGGACAGCCCCAATAGCTCCGAGACCCGGCGGGGGAGGAGGAGGTGGCGGAGCAGACGGCGGTGATTTTATCGAGCAGCGGTGCATACGAGCACTCCGATGATGCCTCAATCGCCGACAGGCAGGAACCAGCAGCACAAACTGAAGACGACGCAGACACCAAACCCTCTGGGGCGACGCCAGCCTCCACTTCCGCCACGTGATCCGCGAGACTGAACAAAGGGTCCACAATGGCAGGCACCATGCCGTCTACGGCGAGTACGCAGTCGAATCCAGCAGAACTGGTCAGGTCCGTCCTGCAGCCACAATAATTCTCCACCAGGTTACGCACATCCAAATCCAGGCACGCCGAGCTCGCGATGGCGTACAAACAGTTTGGCTCGCAGGTTCGCGGCAACACGTTATCTGCGTGCGTAAACAGCCTGAGCGCATCGGACTCCCCGCCCTTCACGCTAGCCAGGACGGAGTTGTCAATAAAGCTGCAGGCCACACGGAGTGCATTCTCCGCACCAACATTTCCTGGACAGCCCCAATAGCTCCGAGACCCGGCGGGGGAGGAGGAGGTGGCGGAGCAGACGGCGGTGATTTTATCGAGCAGCGGTGCATACGAGCACTGCGATGATGCCTCAATCGCCGACAGGCAGGAACCAGCAGCACAAACCGAAGACGACGCAGACACCAAACCCTCTGGGGCGACGCCAGCCTCCACTTCCGCCACGTGATCCGCGAGACTGAACAAAGGGTCCACAATGGCAGGCACCATGCCGTCTACGGCGAGTACGCAGTTGAATCCAGCAGAACTGGTCAGGTCCGTCCTGCAGCCACAATAATTCTCCACCAGGTTACGCACATCCAAATCCAGGCACGCCGAGCTCGCGATGGCGTACAAACAGTTTGGCTCGCAGGTTCGCGGCAACACGTTATCTGCGTGCGTAAACAGCCTGAGCGCATCGGACTCCCCGCCCTTCACGCTAGCCAGGACGGAGTTGTCAATAAAGCTGCAGGCCACACGGAGTGCATTCTCCGCACCAACATTTCCTGGACAGCCCCAATAGCTCCGAGACCCGGCGGGGGAGGAGGAGGTGGCGGAGCAGACGGCGGTAATTTTATCGAGCAGCGGTGCATACGAGCACTGCGATGATGCCTCAATCGCCGACAGGCAGGAACCAGCAGCACAAACCGAAGACGACGCAGACACCAAACCCTCTGGGGCGACGCCAGCCTCCACTTCCGCCACGTGATCCGCGAGACTGAACAAAGGGTCCACAATGGCAGGCACCATGCCGTCTACGGCGAGTACGCAGTTGAATCCAGCAGAACTGGTCAGGTCCGTCCTGCAGCCACAATAATTCTCCACCAGGTTACGCACATCCAAATCCAGGCACGCCGAGCTCGCGATGGCGTACAAACAGTTTGGCTCGCAGGTTCGCGGCAACACGTTATCTGCGTGCGTAAACAGCCTGAGCGCATCGGACTCCCCGCCCTTCACGCTAGCCAGGACGGAGTTGTCAATAAAGCTGCAGGCCACACGGAGTGCATTCTCCGCACCAACATTTCCTGGACAGCCCCAATAGCTCCGAGACCCGGCGGGGGAGGAGGAGGTGGCGGAGCAGACGGCGGTGATTTTATCGAGCAGCGGTGCATACGAGCACTCCGATGATGCCTCAATCGCCGACAGGCAGGAACCAGCAGCACAAACTGAAGACGACGCAGACACCAAACCCTCTGGGGCGACGCCAGCCTCCACTTCCGCCACGTGATCCGCGAGACTGAACAAAGGGTCCACAATGGCAGGCACCATGCCGTCTACGGCGAGTACGCAGTCGAATCCAGCAGAACTGGTCAGGTCCGTCCTGCAGCCACAATAATTCTCCACCAGGTTACGCACATCCAAATCCAGGCACGCCGAGCTCGCGATGGCGTACAAACAGTTTGGCTCGCAGGTTCGCGGCAACACGTTATCTGCGTGCGTAAACAGCCTGAGCGCATCGGACTCCCCGCCCTTCACGCTAGCCAGGACGGAGTTGTCAATAAAGCTGCAGGCCACACGGAGTGCATTCTCCGCACCAACATTTCCTGGACAGCCCCAATAGCTCCGAGACCCGGCGGGGGAGGAGGAGGTGGCGGAGCAGACGGCGGTGATTTTATCGAGCAGCGGTGCATACGAGCACTGCGATGATGCCTCAATCGCCGACAGGCAGGAACCAGCAGCACAAACCGAAGACGACGCAGACACCAAACCCTCTGGGGCGACGCCAGCCTCCACTTCCGCCACGTGATCCGCGAGACTGAACAAAGGGTCCACAATGGCAGGCACCATGCCGTCTACGGCGAGTACGCAGTTGAATCCAGCAGAACTGGTCAGGTCCGTCCTGCAGCCACAATAATTCTCCACCAGGTTACGCACATCCAAATCCAGGCACGCCGAGCTCGCGATGGCGTACAAACAGTTTGGCTCGCAGGTTCGCGGCAACACGTTATCTGCGTGCGTAAACAGCCTGAGCGCATCGGACTCCCCGCCCTTCACGCTAGCCAGGACGGAGTTGTCAATAAAGCTGCAGGCCACACGGAGTGCATTCTCCGCACCAACATTTCCTGGACAGCCCCAATAGCTCCGAGACCCGGCGGGGGAGGAGGAGGTGGCGGAGCAGACGGCGGTGATTTTATCGAGCAGCGGTGCATACGAGCACTGCGATGATGCCTCAATCGCCGACAGGCAGGAACCAGCAGCACAAACTGAAGACGACGCAGACACCAAACCCTCTGGGGCGACGCCAGCCTCCACTTCCGCCACGTGATCCGCGAGACTGAACAAAGGGTCCACAATGGCAGGCACCATGCCGTCTACGGCGAGTACGCAGTTGAATCCAGCAGAACTGGTCAGGTCCGTCCTGCAGCCACAATAATTCTCCACCAGGTTACGCACATCCAAATCCAGGCACGCCGAGCTCGCGATGGCGTACAAACAGTTTGGCTCGCAGGTTCGCGGCAACACGTTATCTGCGTGCGTAAACAGCCTGAGCGCATCGGACTCCCCGCCCTTCACGCTAGCCAGGACGGAGTTGTCAATAAAGCTGCAGGCCACACGGAGTGCATTCTCCGCACCAACATTTCCTGGACAGCCCCAATAGCTCCGAGACCCGGCGGGGGAGGAGGAGGTGGCGGAGCAGACGGCGGTAATTTTATCGAGCAGCGGTGCATACGAGCACTGCGATGATGCCTCAATCGCCGACAGGCAGGAACCAGCAGCACAAACCGAAGACGACGCAGACACCAAACCCTCTGGGGCGACGCCAGCCTCCACTTCCGCCACGTGATCCGCGAGACTGAACAAAGGGTCCACAATGGCAGGCACCATGCCGTCTACGGCGAGTACGCAGTTGAATCCAGCAGAACTGGTCAGGTCCGTCCTGCAGCCACAATAATTCTCCACCAGGTTACGCACATCCAAATCCAGGCACGCCGAGCTCGCGATGGCGTACAAACAGTTTGGCTCGCAGGTTCGCGGCAACACGTTATCTGCGTGCGTAAACAGCCTGAGCGCATCGGACTCCCCGCCCTTCACGCTAGCCAGGACGGAGTTGTCAATAAAGCTGCAGGCCACACGGAGTGCATTCTCCGCACCAACATTTCCTGGACAGCCCCAATAGCTCCGAGACCCGGCGGGGGAGGAGGAGGTGGCGGAGCAGACGGCGGTGATTTTATCGAGCAGCGGTGCATACGAGCACTCCGATGATGCCTCAATCGCCGACAGGCAGGAACCAGCAGCACAAACTGAAGACGACGCAGACACCAAACCCTCTGGGGCGACGCCAGCCTCCACTTCCGCCACGTGATCCGCGAGACTGAACAAAGGGTCCACAATGGCAGGCACCATGCCGTCTACGGCGAGTACGCAGTCGAATCCAGCAGAACTGATGGTCAGGTCCGTCCTGCAGCCACAATAATTCTCCACCAGGTTACGCACATCCAAATCCAGGCACGCCGAGCTCGCGATGGCGTACACACAGTTTGGCTCGCAGGTTCGCGGCAACACGTTATCTGCGTGCGTAAACAGCCTGAGC